>JARBWK010000001.1:171426173-171618673 GCA_030556195.1 Anolis apletophallus | reverse complement strand
CAGATGACTGGAGCAGAACTGAACAGCTCACAGTCTCTCATGTTCAGTCAGTTCTACTGAACCCTCATGTTCAGATGACTCTGGAGCAGAGAGTTCCACTACTGAACTGAACAGACTCTGGAGCTACTGAACACAGTCAGTTCTCCCTCATGTTCAGATGATGACAGAGAGTTCCACTACTGAACAGCTCTCACAGAGTCTCCCCACTGACTGAACAGAGAGTTCCACTACTGAACAGCTCTCACAGTCAGTTCTCCCTCATGTTCAGATGAGCAGAGAGTTCCACTACTGAGCCTCATGTTCAGATGACTCTGGAGCAGAGAGTTCCACTACTGAACAGCTCTCACAGTCAGTTCTCCCTCATGTTCAGATGACTCTGGAGCAGAGAGTTCCACTACTGAACAGCTCTCACAGTCAGTTCTCCCTCATGTTCAGATGACTCTGGAGCAGAGAGTTCCACTACTGAACAGCTCTCACAGTCAGTTCTCCTCATGTTCAGATGACTCTGGAGCAGAGAGTTCCACTACTGAACAGCTCTCACAGTCAGTTCTCCCTCATGTTCAGATGACTCTGGAGCAGAGAGTTCCACTACTGAACAGCTCTGGAGCAGAGAGTTCCACTACTGAACAGTCAGTTCTCCCTCATGTTCAGATGACTCTGGAGCAGAGAGTTCCACTACTGAACAGCTCTCACAGTCAGTTCTCCCTCATGTTCAGATGACTCTGGAGCAGAGAGTTCCACTACTGAACAGCTCTCACAGTCAGTTCTCCCTCATGTTCAGATGACTCTGGAGCAGAGAGTTCCACTACTGAACAGCTCTCACAGTCAGTTCTCCCTCATGTTCAGATGACTCTGGAGCAGAGAGTTCCACTACTGAACAGCTCTCAGTTCTCCCCACAGTCAGTTCTCCCTCATGTTCAGATGACTCTGGAGCAGAGAGTTCCACTACTGAACAGCTCTCACAGTCAGTTCTCCCTCATGTTCAGATGACAACTCCCAGGATTCCATTGCATGGGGCCATGGCATTCATTCTGCAGCGTGGACGCACCCTATAGTTCAAGTGTGTGCTCATATTGAGATAATCTGGCCAGTCTTGAAACATGCCAGTGGGCTTCCATTCCTTGTCACTGATGCCATTTGGCCTCCCAGCGCGAGCAGAGAGCATCCCGGGAAGTGTAGTCTCGGCGCGTGGCGGAAGAGGCCGCGGAGAGGTGGGGCTCTGGCTGGCTGTGGCGCGTGCTGCAGCGCGCGCAAGGAGGAGCCACGGTCTCCTAGCAACCGAAGCGCGGCCCTTTTTTGTGTGTGCAAAAGAGAAGCAGGAGGAGGAGGAAAAACCATGGTTTTTCCTCCTCCTCCTGCCTGGTTTGCCTTGGTATCATAAACCTGGGCTACAACCAACAGAAATATAAACCCAGACTATCAAATCAGAAAATCCCACAAGGTCTGCTTTGAACTGGGTTACCTTCTCTTCTTCAGGCTAAACATGCCCAGCTCTTTAAGCCGCTCCTCATAGGGCTTGTTCTCCAGGCCCTGTCACATATTCCAGTTCAAAGCAGATAATGTGGGGTTGTATTCAGCTGTGTGGAAGGGCCCTGAGATTGGGGAAAGGTTAAAGGATGTTTTCAAGCCAGACAGCTTATCCACAAGTGTGTCAATTGAAACCTCACTATACAGAGGAAACAGCAGCTTTCCAGATGTTTCCCAACTCCCATCAGCTCTAGTCAGGATCTTTAATGATGAGGAATACGGGAGTGTTAGGAATTCTGGGATTTGTCACTCTCGGCATTACTTCGCGAACGAAGATTCTTAGGAAGGACTCGTCCCACGCTTTTTACAAGCGCGTTGATGACTAAAAAGGCCAATCTGAGATAGGCAAGTTCGGTTGCAGAAAGCACAGCAGAAAGTCTCCATGGGTGATGTTGTTTCCAAGTTGCGGTTCTTTCTGCGTTGTCGTTTCTCTTCGAGAGCCATCTGGCGTGTCTTCTTGAAAGAGGCCGCAGCATTGTGGATAGTGCGTCTCCATGCCTCCCGATGTGAGGCCAGGGTGGACCATTTTTGGTGATCAGTCTGGCCGAGCCTGAGATGTTGTTTGAGGAAGTCCTTATATCTCTTTTTGGGGGTGCCTCTCTTGCGCTGACCCGTGGCGAGTTCACCATAGAGTAGTATCTTTGGGAGGCGGTGGTCCTCCATCCTAGAGACGTGCCCTGTGCAGCGCAGCTGTGTTCTCAATAGCATGGCCTCAATGCTGGTGATCCTTGCTTGCTCAAGGACAGCAACATTAGTCACATAGTCCAGTGTATATTTAGGATTGTGCGAAGGTGACCCATGTTTCAGACCCATACAGTAGAATAGACGGTATGATAGCTCTGTGCACACTGATTTTGGTGATTTGCCTCAGGTGCTTGTTGCTCCAGACTCTTTTGTGAAGCCTTCCAAATGCACTATATGCCTTTGCTAGTCTGTGATCTATCTCTTTATTAATCTTGGTGTCTGAAGAGATGATGCTTCCCAGGTAGGTGAACTGCTGAACGGACTTAAGCACAGATTTGCCTATGCTGACGTGGGGATGATGGTGTTCTTCCTGTGGTGTGGGCTGGTAGAGGACTTCCGTTTCCTTCAGGCTGACTTCCAGCCCAAACAGTTCGGCAGCTGTTGCAAAGCAGGATGTTAGGCGCTGCAGGGCTGCTTCTGAATGGGCGACAAGGACAGCTTCGTCGGCAAAAAACAGCTCACGGACTACATAGTTTAGAGTCCTATTGCAAGCCCTCAGACAGCTTAAGTTGAACAAGCTACCATCAGTAAGATAGCGTAAATAAATGCCGTCTTCTTCTTCGAGGACTGCCATAGCCCTTTGGAGCATCATGCTGAAGAAGATTGTAAATAGGGTTGGTGCAAGAACACAACCTCGTTTCACTCCATTAGTTATTAGAAAGGGCTCTGAGAGAGCATCGTTTTATCTGACTTGACCGCGCTGGCCCGCATGTAACATCCACAAGTGTGTCAATTGAAACCTCACTATACAGAGGAAACAGCAGCTTTCCAGATGTTTCCCAACTCCCATCAGCTCTAGTCAGGATGCTTAATGATGAGGAATACAGGAGTGTTAGGAATAATGGGATATGTAGTTATAAACTTAAAACCAAGCTTCATGTTTGCAGAGCATCAGGAAAGCAGCTGAGCACAGCCCATGGCAATGTGGCATTGAGAACTTATATAATAGGAAAGGAAACATCCCAGCCATTATGAAACCATCTTTATTGAAGAAAAGTAATGTCTCTCTCTCTCTCTCTCTGGAATTACTTCACGAACGAAGATTCTTAGGAAGGAGTCATCCCACGCTTTTTACAAGCGCGTTGATGACTAAGGAGGTTGTGTTGTCGAACAACCGGGCAAGTTCCGCAGACCGACTGCGGAACAGAGACCGCGAGGGTTCAGTTAACCTGGCGAGCCCGGAGCGTCTAGGTCCCCGAAGCCTACCCGCCTCCCTTAGATCCAATTATGCTCACCAATACTGCAAGGTAGATGCCACGAAATTGTTTATTCTGCTCAGCTGAGAGGATGCGAACCGCAATTCCCTGATTCCCGCAAAGAACGCATGCATATACATTCAAAACATTGGTTTTTAAAGGTTACAGAACTGTCAAAACAATTGAATTGCCCGCCCTCTTCCGGGCCGGCTCCGTCGGTGATTGGTTGGAATGTTGGGACCAGCTGATGGGCGGGACGTTGACCAGCTCCAGAGAGCCTATCGATGCTTACTCCCATTCGCTGGTTCAGCCAATCGGGGTCCGTGGCCATATAAGGAATGTCCGGGAAGGAGAGCTTAGGCGGAGATTACTGTCAGGATGGCATATGAATGAAAACAAAAGAGTCCGGGCCAGGTAACGACCTGGGGCAACACCTGGGAATGATGAAATCATTGGGTTGATGAGTCTCATCCATACATGTGAATGAGGGAGAAAAGGGAAGAAGCCTGATGAAGATGATTCACTCAGACCCTTTGGTGACAGAGGCACTTATTCTGGGGCACACCTTGGTTTCCGAGAAGAACAAATGTGAAGAACAAATATTTATTGTCCAGGCTCCAAAGGCTAGTTTAGTTAGACTGGAAATCCGACCGTTAAACCGCCTCAGGACTGGTGAAGCGTGGGGTCAAGACAAGGGCTTGACTTTACCATAACAAGATCTTCACCAGGAAACGCATGCAATATGAATATGGTGGTCCATAAAAGGTGTGGAACAGGGCCCAGCAGCATTTCCTCTCGGCAGATACAGTAAAACATTTCCAAAGCAATCCTTTTCTTAATTTCATAAAGAGGGGATTGGGGAGGGGAAGCGTTACAAGGAAACAAGGGGGACATGAGGGCAACATCGTACAGACACACAGATACAGAGGTGAATTCATATTTATGATTTCCGCTTCCCAGCTGTCGGTCCAATACAAACAGATGAGGCCCCCTGCTTCAAAGCCAATTTCACTTCTCAAAACTTTTCCTTCTGAGCTCAGAGATGTCCCAGAAATGGAGAGAAAGAGGAAAGATAGCAATAAAGGTAGAAAAGGAAAAAATAAAAGTAAGTTCCCTCTCCTCCCTTGGGGGTCTTGAACCCGTGACCCCCGTCCCAAACGGCCTTGGCTCTGCCGCTTGAGCTATCGCATCTTTCCCTTTGTGATACAGCTCTCCTCGCAGTCTTAAGGGGCCCAGGAGGCGGGAGGAGAAAAGAAAAAAAAAACATATAAATTCAGGAAAATTGGGGGAAAGGGTCAGGAAGTGGCAAGAACCTTTTGGACAGGATCCTGCGGGGCTAAAGGAGAGGGCGTGCGGGTTTCCACCCGAGAACAGGCGTGCGTGCAAAAGTTGGGACTTGTTCACTCGAGGAACGGCCTGTGGCTTGAAGGTTGTCGGCCTCGGCAACAGTTGGATGTGTCCTTCGAGCCTGTGCAATGGATTTTTCTGGTGGAGCGCAGCGTGCACAGAACTGGCCTCACCCTTTAAACCAAAGGTTCTCCTGCCGTGGCCTAGCAAGCTTGGACGGTGGCAGCGAGGTCCTCAGGTTGTAGGTTTGATTTGAGTTTCCTTCTCTTAAATGGTTGACCTTCTCTTGAGGGTCGAAACTCAGGATTTAGCCACAATACAAATTATTGACTCTCTTACACATTTTAATGGAACACCCTACAGACTGTCATACCGGCAGGAAATGACAGATCTTGAACTCTCTGTTGGCACAGCCAAAAAGAAATGTTTGTTGCAAACTTGAGACAATAGCCAGGGAGGTTTGCAGAATGCCTGGAGTTCTCACCTCAAAACTTCATTAACACATCTAATCCTCAAAACCCTGACCTCATTGTTCCATCCATTTCCCCCTCTCTCTTCCCATTGGCTCAGATCCACAGCCAACTGAGGCAGGGGGGGGGGGGATTTGAAACTGACTGTTTTGGAAATGTATAAAAATGTTGGAAAATTGAAATGAAACATGTCAAGCTTTGCGGACATCAGGAATTTGCGGCTTGTCATCCTTTCTCAGCTGAGACAGAACTCTCTTATTGGCACACTTCCGGATCTTGGTGAGATATTCTCTTGGGGACTTAGAGGATCCCCTTAGCGCTTCGGACTGCTCACCAAGGTTTTCCATCAAGAATCCTCACCTTAGAGGAACTTAGGGCCTCTGAGGAACACCCTAAATTCATCTCCTATATCACTTACAGGGTTAGACAATCACCATCTGCCCAGGTTTGAATTTAGAGTTTTCCTTTTCTTAGGATGGTTGCCAAAAGGCTAGGGACCCATCCTGCCTGTTGACGCTCTTTGTCAGACCCTTTGGTTGTGACCTGTCTGGCATGGGAGGCCCTACCGGTGGCTATTATGCCACCGCTAGCATAGCTCACAACTTCATTAGGGTACGTAATCCTCTCCCCCACAACAAGGGGGCGCCAATGGAGAGGTAAAAATATGGAACGCTTCACGAATTTGCGTGTCAGAAAAGTAATAAGCAGGAACAAAATCTTAATGTAGGAACAAAGCAGGAATCAACTGAGCAGAATAAAAATGGAGTACAAGTTTATAGTGTTGAGAACAATAATTGTTTCGAAAAACCGATTGGAAAAGAGTAATACATTCATATTACAGTCAAACAGTCATCAGCAGTGGGCTGGACTAAGTAGGAAGGAACACACCTACCAATTAAAAATTGTTTACTCTGCAATGGCCTTGTTCTCAGAGACAGCGGTTGTTTACTTTTTGAACATCTGTTTTGAACACCTGCCCCTCCAGGTGTTCAACTCCCAGAAATCCTAGCCAGAAGCTGTTGGATTTCATTGTTGAGGGCCGGTAATTGCCCATCCCTGACTTAGATCATTGTTTTCACGAACTAAGCAATAACACTGAAACATTCTCCGCTAAGAAGCGGAATAACAAATTGTCTCATGAAACATGGGAGACAGAAAGAAAGCATAAGTAAATCCATATTCGAACTATATCATTTTGCAATATTTCAGTAATTTCAACAGGAGTTGTAGTCCAGCATCTGGAAGAGGGTCTCATAAAGGAACACAGTGGGTCGGATTTACCAGGCCTTGAGTTTAACACATTTGGCAAAGATGATTCTCACTCCAGTAATCATATATAGTAGTAATCTTCTATGTTTCTTTTTGAATTGGGCATACAGCAACCCCAACAATTAAAACAAACGATCTATTATGATTTAAACATTAACCATTTCTTCTGAGATCCAATGTATTTGAGTCCAGTATTCCTGTGTCATTTTATATTTCCCCCACCTTTCCAACATTTACATATCTTACAAAGCCTCTCTGGCATCAGGTACCACCTGTACCTTGTAAAATGTATCTTTAAAATGTTTCCAGTTACACTATATATGTTGGAAATAGTAACCTTCTTCAAGCCTCCACTAGCAATTTGTTTTGTATGTGATTCTGTTTGCTTTCTGATTTGTATATGTGTGTTTTGTTATGCAGCTTTCCCTTTACTCTGTATTTTCTTGAGAAGTTGTGGGTGGGGCTGCAGACCACATGATCAGCTCGGAGACTGCTCAGACTTCAGACTCCATTGCAGAACTCAGACTCCATTACAGTTTGGGACTGCTCAGATAAACACATGCCTGCTGTTTGTTGTAAGAAAGATGCCATGTTATCTGCACAAAGAAACCATTTCAAATCCATCTGTAACTGGATTGATAAATTATGTAACTATATTCCAAAAACATGAAGGTTGTGAGTAAACCAGATATGTTACTTTTAATGAAATCTACTTTATTTTTGTCTCTTGGGAGCATGATATATAAACAAGATATTTTATGAGAGAGTAGATGTATTTTGGGCAACTAAAAACACTTCTGAAGAACTGCTATATTTTGTGCATTGGCATAATCTCTGTTCCTAACAGATCGGAGACAACTAGGTTATTGGTCTGACAACTGAAAACCAAATTGCCATGCATAAGTACACATGGTTATTAGGCATGAGAAAAAAGTTATGAAAATGAAATGATTCGTAAGAAATTCGTAAGAAATGCTACTTTTGAGTATTTCCGCACCTGGAACGCCAACCAGGAAGTGGACTTTCTTTATAGAACCGGGGGCCAGGATTTTCTTAAGTGTCGTTATTAGGTCGTGAGGGGGCACCCTCCTTCTCTCTCACCACCCTCCCGCCTCCCTTGCCAATAAGTATTATGGCAAGGCAAGCCCTAAACTCATTCCTTCTTTCGGCTGGAAGCCTGGAAAAATGTAAACAGAGAGGTTTACTCAGAAGTAAATCTGCAAAAAAGGGCACTTTGGATGAAGTGCCCTCCTTGTGGATTTACTTCTGAGTAAACCTCTCTGTTTACATTTTTCCAGGCTTCCTGCCTCTCCTGCCTGCCAGGATCTAAAGCATCAAAGAGTATTGGGGTGAGAAACCAACCTAATGTATAATAGAATGAATGCTACTGTAAGTGCCTAATATTATAAGTAATCCAACTGGTCATATACCTACATTCCATGCACATGCAATAATACAGCAGTAATAACAATGGGTATAAGAAGAGTTAATATTCAAACCGAAGTATTCTGACTGGTCCCTCCTCAAACTGCAAAGGCTCTTCTCTGTGAGCCCGGAAAAGGCAAAACCCGGGCACGGGCACAGCGTTGCTGCCTGGGTGCACACACATACATATTCTTTGGGGGATTTGCTGCAGAATCTTTCTATGAGCCCGGGATTCTGCAGCAAACCCCCCCCCAAAGAATATGTATATGTGTGCACCCAGGAAGCAAATGCTGTGCCCAGGGTTTTGCCTTTTCCCGGGCTCAGAGAGAAGAGCCTTTTGCAGTTTGAGGAGGGACCACAGTCAGAATACTTCGGTTTGAATTTTACCTCTTCTTATACCCATTGTTATTACTGCTGTATTATTGCATGTGCATGGAATGTAGGTATATGACCAGTTGGATTACTTATAATATTAGGCACTTACAGTAGCATTTATTCTATTATACATTAGGTTGGTTTCTCACCCCAATACTCTTTGATGCTTTAGATCCTGGCAGGGCAGGAGGAGTGGACGGCTGTCCCTGCCCCTTCTGCCTGCCAGGATCTAAAGCCTTGAAGAGGCTTCATGAGGGGCCAACTTCAGCCCTCCAAGTATTTTGGATTTCAACTCCCACCATTCCTCACAGCCTCAGGCCTCTTCCTTTTCCTCTCAGCCTGGGCAAACTTGGGCCCTCGCTCCCTCGGGATCGGTGTGAGAGAGAGGCAGCGAGGAGCGAGGGGGGGGGCTCCTCCTCCTTTTTTTTTGCTGCTTCCAAGAATAGAATACCCCCTCCCTCCCTCCTTCCCTCCCACCTTCCTATTTGGAGAGTCCCATCTAGAATTCAGTGTGATTTATTCAAGTTTTTTGGCCTACAACTCCCAGAAATCCCAGCCTATTTACCAGCTGTTAGGATTTCTGGGAGTTGTAGAAATTTTTGGAAAACTTTTTGTAAGTCTTTCTTTTACTAATCAACCCCCCCCCCATTTGATTTTAGAATCGCCATTTTTGGGTTCGAAACCATGCCTAATGGTTATATACCAATGAAGAGAAGGTTTTACTCAAATGAATTTTTGGCTCTTCTCTGAAATATCATACTTTTTTTCAAATTATTTTTATTACATAATACATATCCTCCATTAGAAAGGAGCATGAAATAATTAAATAAAAATGTATAACTTAAAAAAAAAACCAAGGGCAGATTACAACTAAAGTGTGAGAACAATTTGTGTAGGATAGTAGGAAAGAAATGAAGAGAGAGAGGAAAAACAAACAAAAAACCCCCCGTGGTATGGGGAATATATATATACATATATTTGTAACTTCCACGTTTCTCTGCGATGTGCTGATATCTCTCTTCGGTTTTCCGACATTCTGCCATTTGGATTTTTCTCTCTCTCTCTTGATTTTAGCCTTTGAAATTCTTTTATGCCTCTTGGACATAAATATCTGTGTTGTCCTTTCTAATAAATTCTATAATTTTCCCCAATTTGTTTTTTTGTCTTTGTATGTTATTGTCTGTCAATTTTTGCATAAGCAGGTCCATATTCATTATATCCCATACTTTTAGTAACCAATTTTCAATTGTTGGTATTTTGTTTGTTTTCCATAGTTGTGCTAGCTTGATCCTAGCTTCCGTTATTAGGTAAATAAAGATGGTGGAAGTACAAGAAAGTAAAATCCTTCTGGAATCGAATCCACAAAAAGATAGAACTAATTTTACAAATAAATTTTGAGTTAAAACCGGAATATTTTTTATTGGGAATAACAGATTTTGAAATGGAGAAAAACACAAATGGAATATCATACTTTTACAAAAGGTTATGATTTTCAAATGGTTGTGAATGCCATTTTTCTCCAAAAGGTTATGGAGATTCTGGTTTTCCAAAAATGTAACACGATTTTTGGTTTTTGCAGGATACAAATACAATGATTGAAATTATAGAGTATGGGAATAAATCCTTGGTGAGTCTGATTCTCAGTCTGCTGCCCTTGAAATTCTCTGGGATCAACCAGGCTGGCAAAAGTCGGAAGTTTACTTCTTTTTTTTTAAAATGATGTGTGTGTGTGTGTGTGCAACCTATGTGAAAGGTCGCATACACTTCAATTCCTGGAAGATTTAGGAAAGACCATTCACCACCACTCTTTTTTTAATCGAAAAAGCACTGCTTGGAAGAGTCTTACGGCCCTTCCACACAGCCATATAATCCAGAATAGCAATGCAGAAAATCTCTGCTTTGAATTGGGTTATCTAAGTCCACACTGCTATATATTCCAGTTCAAAGCAGAAACTGTGGGGTTTTGTTCAGCTGTGTAGACGGGGTCTCAAAGAGCAGAAACAGGCTTGAATGCAACCCTCTTCTGATTTAGAAGTTCAATCCATAGTGTTTGATTATTATAAAAGGAGAAGAGAGGACAATAAGTGTGTGCGCTGTGTCATATGTTGGAGTTAAAGGGGTGAAGTGGGTGACCGGAATGAAAACGTTTTATACTGCAGTTTTAAATTATTCATTTTCTGGGATCTCTTCACAGATACTGGTGTATCAGTACTACGAGTTATATAGTCAAATACCAGTTCCATATCACTTCAAGTGTGATGGTTCCATCCTATAGAATTATCCTTGTTTAGTGATGTACTTAGAACTCTCTATTAACAAACGCTAGAGCTCTCTAACCACAAAGTCTAACCACAAAGTCAACATACTGAAGGTGGCATGAATCTGAAATGCTTTATAAGATCTCAAGACACACCTAGAACTATAAGGTGGCAATAAACTGAAAAGCCTTGTATAAGGCAGATGTGAGGGGGCTGACATCAGACAACACCATCAGAGGAGGAGACAATAACCCCAAAATGAGCATGGTGATCAGATCATGATATGAATAAACATAACAGTTTAAACAATGTACCAATGTTTCAAAATTTCGGGGGGGAAAAGCCCTGCTGGAAGAGTCTTTTAGTATTTCTTTTATTTAAATGTTATTGTAGTTAGACACAACCACAAAAGTATTTTCTTCAATCCCAGGTTATATACTGTATCAATTAATGACTGACCCCCTTCTTCCCGGCAGAAATGCACCATCCAAACCTTCCTGACATCAATTAATATGCTTCCCTTATTGAGTTGAAGGGGACCCCCAATGGCCATTCATCTCATAGGACATTTTTTTTTCCAGCCCAGCACAGAGAGTGGCTTACTTATTAGAGAGAGATGTATCAATACACCTACAAGGATAAAACGATGTGAATACACTTTTGAACTGTCTAATGTGCATTTGCTCCAATCAGAGCTGTTATTATTACTCAATTATAGGGCCCTTGATATCCACTCGCATGGATACCAAAATCAAGTCCTATAACACTATGTAACAAAATCTGACAATTATATATATATGTTCGTGGTTGGAAAGTGTTATTTCTGCTTAATAGTGTGGTACTTTGAAAGTAGTTGTTATACCAGATAAATTTTGTTTTTGTGGCTGCCACAAATTATGTGGAATTGGTTGAGATATTAATTGAAAAACTGTAGCAAAATGTGCTGCAGGATGTCTCACTAAAACAATGTTTTTTTCAGCTTAATAAACTTTTTTGGATGCTTTTATGATAGAACCAATTAGGAAATGATATTTATAACCCTGAACAAAAGTCATGTTACATAGGGCCTTTCCACACAGCCCTATATCCCAGAATATCAAAGCAGAAAATCCTACAGTATCTGCTTTGAACTGGCTTCCTGGAGGCAAAAGATAAGCATTGTTTCTCAAATCTTTGCTTCCAACAACGATATTTTACTTAATTCCCCAAATTTCTAGCATTGACATAATCTGGACATGTACTTTAGGCCAGTGTTTCCCAACAAGTGTGCCGTGGCACACTAGTGTGCCGTGAGCGATCATCAGGTGTGCCCTGGGAAACTGGAACCTCTTGAGTCTTGAATAAGCCACACTCCTTTATTCCCCAAGGGCCAATCCCGTCGTGGTGGCCTTGAACTCCCGCCTGGCACCAAGATGATGGCGGCGGAGGCGGCGGGACCGAAAGCGCCTTCCCTGAGGGGACGCCAGTGGAACAGAAGTGCCTCGTCTGAGGCGATGCGCCGGCGGGTGTGCCTGGCAGTGCTGGGATTGGCGGCGGGCCTGGCGCTGGTCCAGCCAGCCGGGGTGGTGGAGCCCTTGAGCCTGAGCCTGGCCCTGACTGGCGGCGCTGCCTCCACCTTCATGGGATTCCTCTCCTACCCGCAGCTCTACTGCCTCTTCACCCACTGCTACCACGATGCGGGGTACAATGGGGCCTGCCTCCGGGCTGGTATGCGAGCGACCTACCGGCCTCAGAGACTGTGACGTGACATGAAGGAGCCTCATGGGCTATATTATTATGATTATGATTATGGTTATGAACTATGTATTAACATAATATTATTTTTCCGTAGTATATGCTATTATATTGTTATATTATCAGTATTTGTCATAATCATGGTGTATATCGTTAGTGACTATGAGAGTAATAATAAGTCAGGATTAACTTTACTGATAATATATTGTATGTACCTATAATATTTATATTATTATAATGTAATACAAGATAACACTTTAAAAAATAATACAATATTGAAATTATATATTTTACTAGCTGTACCCGGCACGCGTTGCTGTGCCCTTTTTAGGAGATGCGAGAAAGTCCAATCATCCACGGTGTGCCCTCCTGTAAACTGCAGTTGGATGGAGTGTGGGTCATGGGGGGCATGGTGTGCCAAGTTGGGTCTTTATTGGTCTTGGTTCTGGGCCGCTGTGGTCTGTGGGGAATGATGGGTTTTGTAGTACTACAAATCCCATTTTCCATGGTGGAACTTCAAGTCTAATCATGCATGGTCGGGGCTCTATGTGCCAAGGTAGGTTACTGTAAATTCAGGCCATACACAATGTCCCATGTGCTGAGGCCTAGTTAGGAACAGCAAGTTAATGAAGCCTTACTGTCAATTCAGGCCATACACAATGTCCAATGTGCTGAGGCCTAGTCGGGAGAATCAAGTTAATGAAGTCTTACTGTCAGTTCAGAGCGTAAACAGCTTCCCAGTAAGTGAGGGCTAGTTAGGGAATCAAGTTTATGAAGTCTTACTGTCAATTTGGAAGCGTAAACAGCTTCCCAGTAGTAAGTGAGGCCTAGTTAGGGAAATCAAGTTAATGAAGTCTTACTGTCAATTCAGAGCGTAAACAGCTTCCCAGTAAGTGAGGCCTAGTTAGGGAAATCAAGTTAATGAAGTCTTACTGTCAATTTTGGGCGTGGTCTGTGATTTTTTGGGGTGTAAATTTTCGGTTGGAAGTGATTTGGGTGTTTGTGTTGGGGATTGGCCTTTTCCTTATTCTGTTTTGGCAGTTTATTATGGATCGGAATTTTCATGTTGGCTGGCCAGTGCAGCAGTTATGCAAATCCACCCTTATTGGCAGCCAATCATGTTGTTCAGAATGTAGAGGCTGGGTGAGTCTGTGGCTGCCCCGGAGGATGCTGGTAAATGTAGTTTTATTTTTACTCATTGTTTTGGGGGCCTTTTAGGTTTTGGGGGGAAAGTTTCTTTGCTACAAACGTACCTTGCTTGAGGCCTATTTCTGTTGGCAAGTATTGTGTTTCTGCGTTGTATGGTTTCTTTGTTTGAGGTATACATCACATGACGTGAACCCATTTATATAATAGATATTACTTGTAATAGTACAATAATATTACAGTATAATGGTATCGTACAATATAGTAAGTTAGAGTTTCATTTTGTGTCATTTTGGTTGGTGGTGTGCCCCAGGATTTTGTAAATGTAAAAAATGTGCCGCGGCTCAAAAAAGTTGAAAAACACTGTTTTAGGCATCTGAAAAGAGAGGTGGGCACAGTGACCAAAGGAATGCAAACAGCACAGAAAATAGAAAAGTTCTGTGTGAGAGTGATATAAATGTCTCATGCTTCAGAATGCTGTTGGAAAGGACAGCATCCCCCCCCCCCCGCCACACAAAATAACTATAGTTCTGGGAGGGAAGTTGATCAAAATGAAGATTTACCAGTACATCATTCCACTTGAGAATGCAAAGAAAATGCTATCCAAATAATGAATTGTGATGTGATGAATTGTGTGGATTAAATAATCTGAAAGTTATAATTTACAAATGAAATAAAAAGTTTCCAAATAGTAAAAAAAAATCCTGCCAGTTTAATAGTAATTTTCGTCCATTCTATAACTACTGTGAGCCAATGCATTAATTATCCAGTGTAACTTGTGAAGGAGTTTGTAGTTTTGCTTTGATTGTGCTTTTTCTGCATGTCTTTAGCTTTCTCTGCCAAAGATTACTAGTATCTCACCAAACTACAACTCCCAGGATTCCATAGCATAGAGCCATAGGAGTTAAAGTGGTGTCAAACTACAACAATTCTCCAGTGTAACCGCACCTTAGGACTCCTGAAGACCAAGGTTTGAATCCACAACTCAGTCATGGAAACTGCTGGCTTTGTGTGGCGAAGCTATGGGGCTGCTTTGATTGCAGGTCACCACCCCCAACTTTTCCTGCATGTGGTGGTGTTGGATTTTTTAGATAGCCCAGCTCAAAAAAGGTTGGTCTCTTAGCCCAATTCTATTCTTCTATGATTGTATGAATGAAGGCAGCAAGCCAACTGTATTTCCCTTCCCATTGAGCACCAGGCTGGGATGGGACTGCTCAACCCACTATATATTTCTGTATTGTAGTTGTCTGTTCCAGTGGTTCTGTCTTGGGCCCTCCAAATGTTTGAGGCTTCAACTAAAAATAATATATGACAGGATGGACAGGTTTCAGGAGAGAATCTGTTGTGTTTTCTGCATGTCAGAGGGTGGGTGGACTACATGGGCCTTGTGGTGTTTTCCAAATCCAAGATTCTATAATTTTTTTTAATTCTATTAATTTATTCAAGAGAGTTAAATTTCATTGCCCGCTTTTCCAACTCATTAAAGAGAATTCATTAGTGCCTTTCTAAGCTTACAACTAGACAACAAAAATAATTAAATCCCTTTTCTGCATGATTGTTCATTATAGCCATTATATAAAGACGCTAAAGCCAATTCTGGATTGGGGATTATGAGCAGACTGGTAGCTTTCAACATCTTTGAATTTCATCCTCCAAAACATGTTGCGCTTACCATAAATGCCGATAGGAGCCTAGAGATACAAGTTTTCCCAACATTTCTGTGACATTTAATTAGTATTAGAACTTAATTTAATAGGATTAAATACCACCAATTAATTACTTTATAATTATGCTTTTAATTTCAGCTGCCTCCATAGAAGATCTTGATGTTTGGTGGGATATACACGAGAGAAGTGGTTTTTCAAAAAAGGAAGGACATATTTGAAATGATCAGGTAGTAGCCTGAGCCGGGAATGATTTCTCCCAGCACATCATAATAATGTTATTGTTGTTGTTGTTGTTGTTGTTGTTATTCTCTCGGCATTACTTTGTGAATGAAGATTCTTAGGAAGGACTCATCCCACGCTTTTTACAAGCGCGTTGATGACTAAAAAGGCCAATCTGAGATAGGCAAGTTTGGTTGCAGAAAGCACAGTGGAAAGTCTCCATGGGTGATGTTGTTTCCAAGTTGCAGTTCTTTCTGCGTTGTCGTTTCTCTTCGAGACCTATTCAGCGTGTCTTCTCAAAAGAGGCCGCAGCATTGTGGATAGTGCATCTCCATGCCTCCCGATGTGAGGCCAGGGTGAACCATTGTTGGTAATCAATCTGGCCGAGCCTGAGTTGTTGTTTCAGGGAGTCCTTGTATATCTTTTTGGGGGCGCCTCTCTTGCGCTGACCCGTGGTGAGTTCACCGTAGAGTAGTATCTTTGGGAGGTGGTGGTTCTCCATCCTAGAGGCGTGCCCTGCCCAGCGCAGGTGTGTTCTTAATAGCATGGCCTCAATGCTGGTGATCCCAGCTTGCTCAAGGATGGCAACATTAGTCATATAGTCGGTCCAGTCAGAGCCGGATGAAGGTAATTTCAAATGGTACGCAAACCTTTTGGCGCCCCCTCACTCTCCATGCGCATGCACGCCGGTGGTGCACCAGTGTGCGCATGCACAGGCCAGCTAGTTCTGCACATGCGCAGGGCCAGCTTCACGCATGCTCACCGGTGTGTGCATGCTCCAGGCCATTTGCGTGGGCGCGACACCAAGTGGATGGTGATGCAAAATGCACTCCAGGAGGCCGAAAAGGAGGGCATTTTGCAGTGGGAGGCTCCACTCCAGCTGCAAAACGTCCTCCTTTTTGGCCTCATCAAGTGAGTTTTGCATCACCATCCACCTGGAGTCGCACCCACATGCCGGTCCGCAGCAATGGCGGCTGCGGCCGGATGCGCCCCTAACCCACGTGGCGCCCTGAGCCGGCTGCTTAATTTGCCTCCATTAAGATCCGCCCCTGGGTCCAGTGTATATTTAGGATTGTGCAAAGACAGCGCTGATGAAAGCGTTAGAGGAGTTGTAGGTGCTGGCGATAGGTGACCCATGTTTCAGACCCATATAGGAGAATAGACAGTACGATAGCTCTGTACACATTGATTTTGGTGCTTTGCCTCAGGTGCTTGTTGCTCCAGACTCTTTTGTGAAGCCTTCCAAATGCACTATATGCCTTTGATAATCTGTGATCTATCTCTTTGTCAATCTTGGCGTCTGAAGAGATGATGCTCATAATAATAATGTTGTTGTTGTTGTTATTATTATTATTATAAGGTACATACAAACACATCCCTGAGCACACAGGACATGTGCGAAATTCTTTATGAGAGTAACAGCAACTACTTTTCTTTTTCTAAGCCATCCTGGCTGGCACTTCCACTCATCCCGCCAGGAGCACACAGTAACTTCTGGCAGGATGAGTGGAAGTGCCAGCCAGGATGGCTTGGAAAAAGAAAAGTAGTTGCTGTTACTCTCATAAAGAATTTCGCATATGTCCATCCATCATACAGAGGGATTTTATCATCTGCTGCGGTTTGGTTCTAGGTCTGCTATGAATACCGAAATCCATGTGTGCGCAAGTCCCATTATATCTAACAGCATAGTAAAAAGTGTCACTTATATAAGATAGCAAAGTCAAGGATTGCTTTTTGGATATGTGTGTGTACACACACACACACTTAAGTTGTGGATGATTGAAACTGTGGATGCAGAATCTGAGGATACAGAGGACTGGCCCTACTTGCAAGAGTTTGCCTTTGCTGCTCCCAAAACGCTCAACCGCAGACAGTTATATTAGGTCATGGCTATTCCCATTTCCCTCACATTACTGAGACAAGGCCCTTTTTCTCAGCCTGGCCTGGCCTTGGATGGCTGGCTGTCCGGCTGGGATGTCCCCAGCTCTCTACAGTCAGTGACCTAACCAGCTGTGAGCTCCCTCCTCCCTGCCTCCCGCGCTGCCCTTTAAAGTAGGCAATCTGCCTTAATCCTCAACCAAGCGAGGGAACGAAGTAGGGAGAGCGACAGAAAGAGAAAGAGAGGGAGCAAGCCGAGAGCATGAAAGAGGCACAGTCAGGGGGGCTCAGATCCCTTCTGGAAGGAACCCTGTGGTGAAAACTAGGATCGGAGGAGACACCTGAGGGAGAAGCTGGCAAGGGTCCCGGTGTGGCTCTCCCATGAGAGCAACTGGGGCTAACCTGGCTCTTCCTCCCCACCCAGGGAGAAAGGCCAAAAAGGATGGAAGGTCCTCCTCTACGAGGTGGAGAAAGATTTGGGCCAAAGTGCTAGCATCTTTTGGGCAGTGACACATCCGCCCGTCCAATCCTTCCAGCCACCCGCCCCCAGCAACAAGACGGCAAGATGTCAGAGTCGGAGTGCAACGGAGGACGTGAGTGACCCCATGTCGATGTGTTTGGTTAACCAGGGTGGGGGAAATGGGTATGGAGTGAGACAAGCAGGAGTTTGACAGCTCAGTCCTTCTGCATGCTTACTCGGATGTTAGAAAACTTGTTGTGTTCAAAGGAACGTCATCCTTCGGATTTAGATTGACTGCAGCCCTATGGAATTAATTCAGAAGCTACTGAGGAATAAAATAGCGGTAAGTAGGGAGTACTGGAATAAATAGGCTTCGAGGGGTTAGCAGAAGATGGCTGATCTGTATTCCAGCTGTTACAAGTGTCGGGCAAAACTTTGGTGCTACAGTGGCTCTTGGAGACAAGGAATGCTGAGATGTTGAAGTTAGAAGTAAGTCAGATTTAGAACGGAAACAGTGACCAAAACAAGAGAGGCCTTTTGATATCCAACTGGGGGTAATATGCAGGATTAGATGTGTGTGAATTAATAGGTCTGTACCCAAGATGAAGGATGAACACTGGAGGTTTTATTCTGGCCAGTTTTCACAGAGGTTTCCATTTTGTCATCTATTTGCTGGAAACATGCTGTCTTATATGTTGCACTTTACATTTTTAATGAATGGAAACTACCTAATTGGTACTGTTGCTGAGGAACAAGATATTGAAATTGCTAAAGGCATTTAGAGTCCATCTAAAACCTCCCTCCCCTCTCCTTCATGCCCACAGCGACTGAGCCTCCTGAAATACCACGCTCGGCGGCTGAGGCTTTCGTGGAGGCAACAGGCCAGGCCCTGGCATGGACGCTGACAAACGGGGGCACAGATACTCTGGGCTCTACAGGAAGCAACGCTCAGAAGAAGAAGCTCCAGCACAACAAGCACAAGGCCCAGGGCACCAATGTGGTCCATCGTTCACCCCGTGCCCTCTTCTGCCTCAGGCTGAACAACCCCATCCGCCGGGCTGCAATCAGCATCGTTGAATGGAAGCATCCTGCGTTTACAAATTGGGAGAAGCATGGTTGGGATGGTGGGGTGGGATTGGTTGTTGTCTTTTCAAGCTGGGAGGGGGATGGGACAAGAAGAATTTTTTCTGTTTGATTCCTTAACCACATGCTTCCCAGGCCCTTTGACATCCTCATCCTTATGACCATCTTCGCCAACTGTGTGGCCTTAGGAGTCTATATCCCCTTCCCCGAGGATGACTCCAATGTCGCCAATCACAACTTGGTGAGTACCTTTTATAAGACTGGGTGAATGGAAGTTGTTTGGATGTGGTTGAGCAGTGGGGAAGGTATCATGACATACCCTTCAACTATCCCAATTTGGAAGGGACGGTGCTATTTAATCCTCTGCCATCTCACTTTTCCAGCTGATTTTAAAATCTCCTAGCTGCTCTCTCCTCTTTCCCTTTCATTCTCGGCTTACTGTGATGGCTGCAAACATCTCAACATGCAAAAGTAGTTTGTGCTGGATCTACTTTGTAGAGGGAGAGGGAACGGGAGGGAGAAGATTCATTTCCCCGTATCTCAGGCAAAGACAAACTGCTTCTCCTTCTCCTATCTTGCATGTTATTTCTTATCTATTTGCGTTTGCGAGGGTGACACACCTCACGCCAAGAAATAACACAGACACAAGTGGTTGGATGAAAATGGCCACAACTCAATTTATTGAAAACAGGAACAAAGGGTTGGCGGCCATGCATGGGTCCTGGATCAGGGTCGGACAACCCCCACGAATGTCCAAAGGCGTTTGCAAGCCTGGGGTGCAAGCGGCTCAATGCCTGTCCATGGAAACTCAGCACCCCAGGGGGCCTGGGCGTTATCCCCCCTTACAACAAAGGGGGCGATAAGCCAGCCTGATCCAGGGGCCATGCCACATGCCACACGCCAAACACGGAGTTGTGACAATGAACATAATAACGCATAACCATGAACAGTGCAACAAAGAAGCAAGTAAAGGACAAAAAGGAAACCACAAGCAATGCAAAAATAGGGAGGGTGGGAGGAAAAACTGGACTGGCCCCAGCGTGTGGCCTGAGCAGTCCCAGGCAGCCTTAAGTAAGCTGCCTGGGCGGAAGTGCAGGCCAGCCGGCTGCAAGGAGGGGGTGGGGCAGGAGCAGCCCCGTCATTGGCCGGCCAGCTTTAATGGCGGGAAACCTTCCCCCACCCCAGGGGCTTCTGGGGAGAAGAAGCCCCTTCTCCATCACCAAGATGGCACAAGGGCAACCCTGCCCCGCAACCAGCTCGGCCGGTAAGTCGGCCAAGCCCCTTCTTATCAATAACTATTACTATCTTGACTACACTCTGATGTCGCATGGCACCATGTGCCCTAATTTTCTTCTGCGAAATGTTAGAAGGGATGTAGTAGCTCAGTAGACAAGCTATGCTTTTTTGCATGCTGATACATTGAACTCCAGACATTTTCAGTTCAAACTATTTTGAACAGCTGGGTGGACAGCGGTTCTCAGACCCCTGAGAATTGGTCTCAACCTAAGTAGGCGGCACTGAGCTAGAGGGACAAATGGCCTGAGCACACCTGGCAACTTCAGGTAAAGCCATGAAGCATGGTTCCCAGTTGCCTTCCTCATACCCACTGTGCATGAATTTCCTGTCAAAGAACCTAGAAATCCAGATCAGGGCCTTTCTTTTACTCTCCCGTCCGTCCTACCACCTTCTCCTAACCCAATAACCTCTTACTCCTAGCATCCTTCCTTAATTATTCCATCTTTACCTCTTGATTTCTGCCAAAGGCAACACGTTAATGCTAATTAAAACTATTATCTCTTAATAACCATTAATCCACCACCTGACTGAGGCCAGCTGAGGCAACTGCCCCCACCCTTCTGCCTCGCCTTCCTCGGCCATCATGAAACTGGCCTGATTCTAGCAACTAGCAGAGGATCTTGAAGCGATCGTTGAGTGGCTCTCCCGTGAAACTGAATTCATCAGCTGATTGCAACTGGGGTCAGCGCTAGAGTTTGATCTCAGCTTCCCCAGAGTAAATCCAGAATAATCCCTTGGTGAAACTGGATGGTGGCCAGTTCCTGATTCCTGTTACCTCCTCTGGGGGTAAATCCAGATATACTTGACAGTACTGAGGTCAGGGGCAGAACCCAATCTCATTTCTATATCCTATCCCTTTACCTGAAATGTAATCATGGAGAAGTGCACAGATCCCACATTGCATATAATTTACAATGGCAAAATGGAGACCTGGGTTCTCAGTTGCAAGTGATGAAATAATTTACTAGTGCAGAAACAAAGTGAAAGGAGGGATGAGGAGTATTTAGTGGATGGCATTCTGTTTTTGGTTTGTGCAGGAAAGTTATTCCTTTTGGAGAGGATATAGTGGGGATCAGGGCCGTAGCCAGGATTTTGATTCGGGGGGCTGAGTTTGGTTCGGGGGGGCTGAGACTGGGTGGGAGAGGGTTTATCCTAGCAAACCTTTTGTATTGTTATCCCAATAACCCCATTAATGTGGGATATAATGAGCATGGTGATCAGATCATGATATGAATAAACATAACAGTTTAAATAATGTACCAGTAAGGCCTTTTCGCGGACCACCCTGAGAATTTCGGGGCTGAAGCCCCCTTAGCCCCCCCCCTGGCTAAGGGGGCAGGTAACTGTTTACCTGCATCCCTGGATCTATATATCTATGGATCTATATCTATATATCTATGGATCTATATCGCCTTTCCCCCCCTCTGTGTGTGACTTCCTAATTCTCCACGCTGCTAAATAGGGTACATGCTTCCATGCTGCCACACTTACAGTGCAAACATATATTCCCTGCTGGCGTTTGTTTTCGTGTGTCACTCCTGGCTCTTTAAGCTGCTCATGTCGGTGTTGAACTGGGATGTTGCTAATCCAGAGAAATCCTTGTCATTTTTGTTTCTAGATCAAAATTTCCTCTCACTGCTTCTGATTTTGGCTTTCTAGAACTGGAACTACGGGCCTTTGGTAATGTTTGCAGATGGAGCTCTTTGGGATTGCCCAGGTTTCGCAACATTAGATATGGCTTTTACTTCTGAAGCGCCAATGATGTGATTAATATGTATTTCTGAAGATGTAAATTCTGGAAAAGTAAATTTGTGCCTTCTTGGATTTCTTTCCCCACACCCTGTAGGAACAAGTGGAATATATTTTTCTCATCATCTTCACGGTGGAAACATTCCTCAAGATCTTGGCCTATGGTCTGGTTATGCATCCCAGCGCCTACATCCGGAATGGCTGGAACCTTCTCGATTTTGTTATTGTTGTGGTGGGGTGAGTATTTATTTATTTATTTATTTATTCGTATTTGTTTGCCGCCCTTCCCAATGGTTCAGGGCGGCTCACAACATGTTCATAAAAACCACCAAACACAGCAAAAGTTAAAACACAATTAAAACAACAGATAAAAGTCACAATAGGCCGCGCATTAAAAACACTGCGGCAACAAAAGATAATACAAGATGGCGATGCGTAAAGGAAAACTGCAATTCATCCGACTCCGAAAGCCTGCTGAAATAACAGAGTCTTGCAGGCTTTCCTAAACGGGAGGAGGTTCTGGATAGGGTGAACATCGGCGGGCAACGCATTCCAAAGTATTGGAGCCACGATCGAAAAAGCCTGCCGGCGAGTTGCAGTCAAGCGAAATGTCTTAGGACTGGGAACGACCAGGAGGTTGTGCTCTTCAGAGTGCAGAGATCTGGTGGGATGATACGGGATGAGGCGGTCCCGCAGGTACACTGGCCCCAGACCATGTAAGGCCTTAAAAGTCCAGACTAACACTTTGAAGGTGATCCGGCATTCTACAGGTAGCCAGTGCAGTTCGCGCAGAATAGGCGTGATGTGAGAACTTGCCGTGACCCCCTCAAGGAGTCAGGCTGCAGCGTTCTGCACCAGCTTAAGTTTCCGGATCACCGACAGAGGAAGGCCAATGTACAGAGCATTACAGTAGTCAAGCCTCGAGATGACCGTAGCTTGGACCACTGTGGCCAGGTTGCAACGGGACAAGTAGGGGGCCAGCTTCCTCGCCTGTCGAAGATGGAAAAACGCCACTCTGTTGACGGTGGAGACATGGGCCTCCATTGACATCAGAGGGTCCAAGGTTACCCTGAGGCTCTTAACGGATGACGACAGACATAGTGTCACGCCGTCCAGGGTCAGAAGCTGAACATCCCCACTGCCCGGGCGACCAAGCCACAGGATAAATATAAATGAATATAAATGAATGAATAGATAAGAATAATCAATTGTCTTTTAAATGATATATTCTAAATAGCTTTGTTGGTCTTTGCTGCATGCTTTCAAGTTATTTCTGACTTATGGGAACCCTATCATGAGGTTTTCTTGACAAGATTTGTTCAGGAGAGGTTTGTCATCGCATTCCTCTGAGGCCAAAAGATTTGCTCGAGGTCACCTGGCAGGTTTTCATGGGCAAAAGCAGGGTGCAATACTGGTCTCTAGAGTAGTAATAATGCCAAAACCCCTACACCATGTTGGACATCTTGCTTTTAAACAAAAACATTGCATATGGTTTTACTTAGGTCTTTCAAAGTACTTCAAACTGTATTTGCTTCAATGTTTCTACACTGATTTGACTTGCAGTATTAGAGAAATGGTGGAATACAAATGAAATAATAATAATAATAATACAATTGAACTGCAAAGGCTCTGGCATAAACCAGTACAGGTAGTCCCAGTGGTCATCGGCACACTGGGTGCTGTGCCAAAAGACCACAGCCGGCATTTGGAAACAATAAACATTAACAAAATCACAATCTGTCAACTGCAAAGGCCACCTTACATGGATCTGCACGCATCATTCGAAAATACATCACACAGTCCTAGACGCCTGGGAAGTGTTCAACTTGTGATTTTGTGATACGAAATCCAGCATATATATCTCGTTTGCTGTGGCATACTATACTACTAATAATAAACTGTAGTATAAATAAACTGCGCCTGTACCTTGGGAAGTCTGACTTGGCCACGGTGGTCCATCACATCAACTGATCACCGGGCTTCTTAAGTATCCTATGCTAATAGTTCCTATGTGTTGATGCAAGACAATTGCAATAAGTTTCGTTTTTAATGTGTTACATTGTTTGCCTTGTACATTAGGTACTGATTTTATCCTTATCTTGTATACTGCTGTTGGAGCTTTTATTTGAAATGACCTGACGGTTACTCAATAAACGTGACTGACTGACTGACACGTGGGGTTGCCTTTGAAGACTGTTTGGAAGCTGCAACTAGTCCAACGGAAAGCAGCCAGGTTGATAACAGGAGCGTCATTCAGAAAGCGTACAACTCCCCTGTTGTGCCAGCTCCACTGACTGCCAGTTTGCTACCGGGCACAATTCAAAGTGCTGGCTTTAGCCTTTAAAGCCCTAAAGGGTTCGGGTCCTACTTACCTATCCAAACGCATCTCTCCCTATGAACCATCGAGATGTTTAAGATCATCTGGAGAGGCCCTGCTCTCGGTCCCGCCTTCTTCGCAGGCGTGACTGGCAGGGATGAGAGACAGGGCCTTTTCAGTGGCAGCTCCTCGGCTTTGGAACGCCCTCCCTAGAGACATCAAATCGGCCCCCTCCCTCCTGACATTTTGCAAGAAAGTCAAGACCTGGCTGTTTGAGCAGGCATTTGCTGATGAAATATAAGGCTTAATTAGATATATGGAATGACGACGATGCGACGGAAACTGATTTCAACATGACGCTGAGACTGCAATTGTATGTTTTTAATTGTTAAATTGTTATTATATGGTTATTTTTTTGCCTTGTTGCTTGTGTTGTATTGAGGGCAGAGACTGCCTGTGTAAACCGTCCCGAGTCGCCTTCGGGCTGAGAGGGGCGGTATAGAAACGTGACAAACAAACAAACAAATAATAAATAAATAAACTTTATTTATAACCCACCACCATCTCCCCAAAGGGGACTCGCGGGGGCTAACATGAGGCCAAGCCCAAAACAATACAGCATGATTAAACATAACAAATAACAAAATACATCATAACAAAAATCTGAAAGAACAATTAAAATCAACAATATAAAATAGCATAATAAAATCAGACACAGAGGGCAGGTCAAATGTATGAGGTAAAATGTTAAAAGTTAAAACCCTGGGCTAGATAAGAGTAAAAAGTGCATTTATAAGAGAGGAGCCCAACAGGAAAGAGCAATGGGATTTGGCCTTTATGGGGGACAGGGGAAGGTGCTTTATTCAGAGGGCAGCTGTAGGTGAAAACAACCAGATGGGTTGAGTGGTCACTCTCCGAAGGCACATCGGAAGAGCTAAGTTTTTAGATCTTTCTTAAAAGCAGCTAGGGTAGGGGCTTGCCTGATCTCCCTAGGTAGTGAGTTCAAAAAGCAGGGGGGGAGGCCCTCTCCCTCATTCCCACAAGTTGAGCCTGTGGTAGAGGAAGGGGCAAGAGAAGGGCCTCTCCAGAGGCTCGAAGAGATTGTGCAGGTTTGTGGTAGCAGATGTGGTCACAAAGGTACTGTAGGTGGGTCCCAAACCGTTCAGGGCTTTATAGGTGACTAGCTTGGGGACCCGGCCCTGCCCGGGTTATTTGAGAAGCGCAGCAGGATGTAGAGTGGGTCATGGGGGCTCTGTGTGCCAAGTTTGGTCTTGATCCATCATTATTGGGAGTTGCAGTGGTATCATGAAATTACTGAAGGTATTACAAGTCCCATCATCTCTGTGTCCCCCCCCCCCCCCAAGTGTAGTAGGATGTAGATTGTGTCATGGGGGCTCTGTGTGCTAAGTTTGGTCTGTATTGGTGAATGGATGAGAGATGCATTGTTTTTTGGAAGTGAGTGAAGGTACTTCAAGTCCCATCATCCGTGGTCCGTCTCACAGTAAACTGCACCAGGCTGTAGAGTGGGTCATGAGGGCTCTGTGTGCCAGATTTGGTGTTGATCAGTCATTGGATTAGGTTTGTAGCAGGATTGGGAAGTGAGGGAAGGTACTGCAAGTCCCATCATCCATGTTCTGTCCCCCTCCAAACTTCAGTAGGATGTAGAGTGGGTCACTGGGGCTCTGTGTGCCAAGTGTGGCCTTTCTCGGTGTTTTTGGGGGCCACAGTGGTCTGTGGGAACAGAGGGGTGTGAAAATACTACAAATTCCATCATCCATTGTCAGTCCTCCCCCGAACCTCACCAGGACTTGAAGGCAGTCATGGGGGTTATGTGTGCCAAGTTTGGTCTCAATCGGTAATTGGATGAGGGTCGCAGCAGACTTGGGAAGTGAGTAGAGGTACTTCAAGTCCCATCATCCATGGTCCACCCTCCTCCAAAGTGCACCAGAATGTAGAGTGGGTCATGAGGGCTCTGTGTGGCAAGTTTGGTGTTGATCAATCATAGGATTAGGTTTGTAGCAGTCTTGGAAAGTGAGGGAAGGTACTGCAAGACCCATCATCCATGTTCTGTCCCCCTCCAAACTTCAGTAGGATGTGGACTGGGTCACTGGGGCTCTGTGTGCCAAGTGTGGTCTTTATCAGTGTTTGTTGGGAGCCACAGTGGTCTGTGGGAACAGAGGGGTGTAAAAGTACTACAAATCCCATCATCCATTGTCAGTCCTCCCCCAAACCTCACCAGGACGTGAAGGCAGTCATGGGGGTTATGTATGGCAAGTTTGGTCTCAATCAGTGATTGGATGAGGGTTGCAGCGGACTTGGGAAGTGAGTAGAGGCACTTCAAGTCCCATCATCCATGGTCCTCCCTCCTCCGAACTGCACCAGGACGTAGAGTGGGTCATGGGGGCTGTGTGTGCTGAGTGTGGTCTGTATTGGTCCTTTTTGGTGGCCTCAGTGGTCTGTGGGAACCAAAGTGTTGGAAAGTACTACAAATCCCATAATCCGTGGGTCATGTCCCCCGACCCACGCCAGGGCATAAAGGGGGTTAGGGGAGTTATGTGTACCAAGTTTGGTGCAGGTCCATCACCCGCGCTGGTCGCTGTGGCCTGTGAAAGTGGCTGCCACATATCCGCCCTGGCCTGTGAAAGTGGCTGCCACATATCCGCCCTAGCCTGTGAAAGTGGCTGCCACATATCCGCCCTGGCCTGTGAAAGTGGCTGCCACATATCCGCCCTGGCCTGTGAAAGTGGCTGCCACATATCCGCCCTGGCCTGTGAAAGTGGCTGCCACAATCCTCCCTTCCGCCCTCCGCATACACACAAACATTCCGTTTTATGAAGGTATACAGATAACCTACACCTTGAATTGGGACCGGAAGATAAACGGCAGCCAATCGAGCTCCTAAAACAGGGGGGCTGACCGCTCCCTGTAATTTGCCCTAGTTAGGAGTCTGGCTGCCGAGCGTTGGACCAATTGAAGTTCCGGGCCGTCTTAGAGTGCACGTAGAGTGCATTGCAAATAGTCTAAGGCATGGACCACCATGGCCAGATCAGGCTTCGCGAGGTATGGTTGCAGCTGGCGCACAAGTTTTAATTGTGCAAAGGGCCTCCTGGCCACCGCTGACATCAAGTGTCAGCGCTGAGTCCAGGGGGACCCCCAAGTTGTGGACCTGCACCTTCAGGGTAAGTGCAACCTCGTCCAGAACAGGTTGCCACTCAATACCCTGGTCAGGCGTATGACTAACCTGGAGGACCACTGTCTTGTCAGGATTGATCCTCAGCTTGTTTGCCCTCATCCAGATCAACACAGCAGCCAGGCATCGGTCCAGCATCCGAAGGGCTTCCTTGGATTCCGATGGAAAAGAGTAGTGGAGTTGGGCGTCATCCACATAGAGATGGCACCCAACTCCAAAACTCCGGATGACCTCTCCCAGCCATTTCATACAGATGCTGGAAATCGGTCTGTAATTATTAAGCACGAAGGGGTCAAGAGAGGTCTTTTTCGGTAATGGCTTTACCACCGCCTGCTTAAGGCAGGGCAGGAATTTCCCCTGGCCCAATGATGCATACTGTGTTTTTGTGTCAGTAAAATAATAATAATAATAATATTTTTGTAGTTTAAAAAGGATTGCCTTATTATCAGAAATTTCTTACAATGGGCTATATGAGTGATTTGCTTCATTGGCAATTATTTGTTTCTGCTCAGCAATGAAAAGAAGTCTGTGGAAGAAGCGAAGGGTGACAAAACAATGCATGAAAACACATTTTCGTTTTATAGAAGCTGCCTCTAAGAATTAAAATAGAATTGTATTAATATTCTGATGCATTTATCACAAAAATATTATTTGGATGGCACAAAGAACAGTCTTTTCACTCATGGGTTGTTCCTTTACGTGCCAACCTTCTCATTTGCCATGTGCGGGAATGGCCTATAATTGAGTAGATTGGTTCTCCTGTCATCCAAGAATGAACAAACATTCATAGTAACCCCTAACTTCACACTTTAGAGATCATCTCTATGGAGGCTGGAGTAGTTCCACAAGGTGGCTCTAGTACTTTAATTTCCCCCTGCATTAGGCATCTAACATTAGGCAATTGATTTGAGGGATGATAGCCCACTAACAGATCAGGAGTTCTGAAATTTTGTTTGGAATCTGAGCAAATAATTATCCAGTTCTCTCCAAGAGTTAGAAAAGATGGGGCGAGCTAAGGAAGAGAGATGCCACAGGGACAAATGTGCCTTCAAAATGATCAAAGCTGACAGCACAAAAAGCTTGCACTGTGGAACTTCTGCTTAAGAGCATCTTAATTTAAGAGTGTTTTGAGTTCTGAGCCAGAGCGTGGTTTGGATTTTGCTTTGACATAAGAGCAGTGTTTTGAGTTCAGAGTTAGTGCCAGAGGGAGAGTTAGCCGTGAGAATACAGGGTTTTAAGGGAGCAACCTCTGTGCCTCGTGCTTCTGAGCCTTGGGCTCTTGTCCGCTTTGGGAGATTGTTTTACTGTCATTAAGGAACTTTGGGTTAGTTGATTTTGTTTGGTTTTTATTCCTGGTATGTTTGGCTTCATGAAGAGAGAGGGGGAGAGAGAGCAAGAGAGGGAAGGAGGCTGGAATGAGTACAGTATGAAGAAAAGGATGCTTCTGCCTCTTTACTTTGAGTTTCTGCTTTCTTGCTACAACTTTGTGCTTCTAATATTTTAAAGTTGATTTTTCTTTTTATTGTTATTTATACCAAATTTGTTATTTATAAAGTGCATTTTCTTATTTAAAAACATGTAACAAAAAAAAGGGGGGGGGGTTTCCAGGGGACCAAAATGGATTAATACAATTTCATACATTTCAATGCACAAATTTGCTTTGAGATAAAAAGCATTTTGAGTTAAGAGCTATGTCACTGAACAAGTTAAGCTCTTAAGTTGACGTACCACTTTATGAAGACGTGAAAGGGCTGCCATGTAGTGGTCAGTGTTAGTGAGTTAGTGAATCTTTCCATACTTTAAGAGCAGGGGCGCTCACACTTTTTCAGCATGCGAGCTACTCTTAAAGCAACCAAGTCCAAAAGATCTACCAGCCCCCGCCGCTGTGTGCTCCCACGTGCTCCTGCCGCCGTGCACTCTTGCCACCGTGCATGCTCCTGCTGCTGTTTTCCGCTCGTGCAGCGCTTCCTGCGGGGCATCGCAGGAAGGAGAAAGCACGAGGCGAGGCATCCAGAGGGAGTGCTCCGCCCTGCCTGTCTCGCCGGCAACGGAGGCTGCACAGCTGCTTCTGGATGAGAGAGAGGCAGGGCGCTCCCTCCAGAGGCCCCGCCTCGTGCTTCCTTCTTCCTGCAATGCCCCGCAGGCAAAAGAAGCACCGCAAGAGCGGAAGCCAACAGCAGAAGCGCGCGTGCACGCAGGGTGTGCGTGCGCATGGCAGGAGCGCCCCATCCGGCTGGTGAGGCCCGAAGATCATCTGGAAGAGGGCCAAAGATCTACTACCGTAGTAGCTCCCGAGCTACCTAATGAGCACCCCTGTTTAAGAGTTTCCAAGGCATTGAATCCTTAATAGCTCTTTTAAGACATTTAGTACCTTGGATAGTTCTTTTAAGACATTTCCTGGGAAAGTGCACCTTACTTAGTGGATCCAACATTTTCTCCTACAGCCTGTTTAGTGTCATCCTGGAACAATTTTCTCACAAACCTGGAGACGCCCATCACATGAGTGGGAAGCCGGGAGGGTTTGATGTCAAAGCTCTGAGAGCCTTCCGTGTCTTGCGACCTCTGCGCCTCGTCTCTGGTGTCCCCAGTAAGCATTTCTCTTCTCTCATTATGTGACTTATATATACCACACTGTTGACTACTATTATGTATATGTTGAATCATTGATTGATATTGCATATTGTTCTTATTTGTCTATATAAGACTGAATATATTGAATATCAGAACAATATTCCCTCTCCTTGTTTATTTATATATTGAATAGAAGGGTGTAACTATACTTCCCAATTATATTGATGCTTTCAATTCACACTGCACTAGGTCACCATGTAGCACCATATTGCAACTAACTTTTAACTTGCCGCATTGGACCACAGCCATTGCACCATCCTGAATAGGATTAAATGTTAGTTTGAATTCATGCACACTGAATGGCTCAAATACCATCCGACCACATGGGCACACTTTTTGTGCTATCTTCATGGCACAGTTTGTTGACACACCTCATGATTTCCTGTGCTTGCTTGTTGTGTTGCAGTTTTTTTCCCATGTCAGGATCAACTTGAGATACTGCAAGTTGCTTCTGCTGTGAGAGAATTGGCTGTCTGCAAGGACATTGCCCAGGGGGTGCCTGGATGTTTGATGTTTTACCATCCTTGTGGGAGGCTTCTCTCATGTACCCACATGGCAAGCTGGAGCTGACAGAGGGAGCTCAACCTGCTCTCCCCGGATTCGAACCGCTGACTTGTCAGTCAGCATTCCTGCTGGAACAAGGTTTAAACCACTGCACCACCGGGAGCACCTGTGTTGAAGTTAATACCTCTTTATTACATGCTTAGCACACCACACAAGCATATTCACTGCAGTTGAACAGTGTTGCTGGAGCATAGCATGTTGACTTTCAATAGACTACTGATTCCTGTCCTAGGCTCAGGTCCTGAGTGGCCTTATGTGGGGTGGGATGAGATTGGGGGTGGGGGGCATTCACTGTCTCTTTTTTCCTTGTGACTCATTCTGGCTAGTGGGGAGGCTGTCTGTGCTGATGTCTAGGGAAGTACCAACTAGGAGCTGTGAAGGGGAATGGAAAATTGTAGCAGATCCATGGGTCATTGGGCATTACAATGTTTGGTATAAATAGGGAAATACTGCCTTGATGTTGTACTTCTGAGTCCTCTTCCCAATATTCTACATTGTCCTCTGCTTCCCCTCCACAGTTTGACACCCACAGACCCATTAATGCAGCTATAGTAATCAGTTTGGATGCTGGGTTTTGGGGAGGAGGGAAGTAGGAGTTAGAAAGCCAATGTAAAAAAACACAGCTCATGGGTATCTGAAGTGCAAAACAGACACTTGAAATTGGATCCTGTTATTCTAACATTTCATTTAATGACCTGGAAGTCCAAGTGTCTAGGTCTTATGGATGGAGGAAAAAAATCAGAAAACATGTCATTACTTACAGGGGACAGAGGAGCATGCTAACTATTTACAGGGGGAAAGGCCCTCAAAGGGACTTCTGAAGAAGTAGGAATGTTTCTACTGTTTCACTTGGCTTGAGTCTGTAGCCAGAGACGACACATAATCTAGTCTCCAGTTCTTTCCTCAAGTAGGTCTTAGAAAATGTTCACAGCCACACCTGACCCTCTCCTTCACTCCAGTCCCGTTCAGATCTTGCCTTCCCAGTTTTAGAGTTCCTACAGGATAATATTTGGATCCACAGAATACAAAGTCACAAGAATATGTGTCAACACTTGCAGGACATTTCCCATGGTAACATGTGAGCTTTCTGCTTGCTGAGTTTGGGACAGAATAGAGGTATTAAGCCTCCCAAATTTTTTTTTTTAAAAAAGACTACTGTGAGGGAACTGCCTCTGCTTATACCTGGAATCAAGTCATTGACAAATGATTTAGTACTCTCTACACATGACTGTGATCAAAAAGATAAGATTCCCTCTTCTAATTGCACTTTATTCTCAAGAGAAGGAGGATCTCTATCCTGGGCTGTGCAATCTCTGTCTGTCAGGTCAACTGAGGCTTCCGTGTATGTTGAAACAATACTCTATTGCAATTCTTCAGAAGTAATGCTTTTAACTTGAATCCTTCTGTCCCACTAGGCCTGCACATTGTTCTGAATTCCATCATGAAAGCCATGGTTCCCCTTCTGCACATTGCACTGCTTGTCCTTTTTGTCATCATCATCTATGCCATCATTGGTTTGGAGCTCTTCATTGGCCGGATGCACAAGACCTGCTTCATCATTGGTTCAGGTATAGTTCAGCACCTTCTGGCAAAGGAAGAGAGAGGGGAACCCTTGGCCTTCCATTTCCAAAACTCTTGAGAATGGGATCCGTCCAATTGCATGAAATGTAACAGTGCTGTTTTCTTCTTCTATACTGGGAAAAGATGTCGCTGAATTTAAATTGTGTATTTATTTATTTATTTATTTACTATTTTTATATGCCGCCCTTCTCAACCCCGAAGGGGACTCGGAGTGGCTTACAGCAAACAACAATACTGCCAGAGTGGCTTACAATGTACATATAACAATATTGCCAGAGTGGCTTACAGCAAACTAAAAAAAACAACAAATAAAATTACTGTCATAGCACCACAACAGCAACAACAAATAACATTACTGTCATAGCACAACATCAGCACTACACATCATATTGCACTACAACATATTGCAATATTGTTAGCAATCTTGCATGTAATACAAATATACAAATTATAATATCACAATATAATTATTATATCACATTATCATTGGCAGTATTATACTGTGCTACATTACAACAACACCAATACCAAATGCATATACAACACACCATACCATAACATACTATTATTATTATTACATTACAATTATTACATAACATAATACAATATATTGACATTATAATATATTACCCAATTACAACAGTATGATTCCATTACAACTGTCATTGCCACATCCTATGGAATCCCAGGATTTGTAGTTCCACAAAGCACAGCGTTTAGAATTCTTAGCCAGAGTGTTAGTGTCTCACCAAACAAAAACCTCCCAAGATGCCACAGGATGCTGCCATGGAAGAAGTTAAGGCAGACTCATAGTGCTTTAATTCTGAAGTGTGAAAAGGCTCTGTCTAAATAAAAATGTTGCAATGTTGAAGAAGATAATCTCTTCCACGTACTTTTCGTGCATTTTTGTGGTGCTAAGAAACTCCTGACGCTTCAATGTTAAAAGTTGTGTTCTGATTTTGAAAAGTAAAAAAAATGAGTTTTAAAACATTAAATAGAATAAACCAATACAGACAATACTATAGTATAGCTTTTAAAAAAGAAATTCCAAGTGGGTAAGTGGATCTCTTTATGTGTGATTTTGAATGACCCTTGGTGAAGAGGGAATGCTGAAAAACTGGAGAATATTTCGACAAGTTCTAATCCCTTTGTAAAACTAGGTTGCGCATGGCAATAAAGCAGGTGTTCACAACATATGGCTTTGGGCCCTTGGAAGGGGCTGAGCTTCTCTTCTGCTGGTTAGCCCTTCCCCTGCCTGGCTTCCTGGTCAGGCAGGCAGAGAGGCAGAATGAGCTGCATAAATGGCTTTTTAAAATATTGCCCCTTTACAACCGTCATATTGTGCAGGCCTGGAATAGACTACAGTATTCCCTCACTTCTGTTCCAGGATCCCCCGCGATAAGTGAAAATCTGCGAAATAGAGATGATCTGCCCACTCTGCAGTGGCCTCCTCCTGCTCACCACCTCTGCTGCTCCGGCCTGGGAGGTCCCTTGGGTGCCGTTGATGGCGCTGCTAGGTTGAGGCCTCCGAGGAAGGAGCGGGGAGCAGTGCAGGTGGCAAGGAGGAGCACCTAGCTCCCCCTTCCCTCCTCCTCTTCCTCCTCCTCCCCCCGTCCCGTGGCACGGGGGAAGGGGAGGAAAAAACCCGCGATACAGCTAGTCCCCATAAAGCGAACCACAAAGCGGCGAGGGAACACTATATTCCTTTTCTTCCCAACATCATCTCCAATTTCTCTACCACCTTGCAGATCTGGAAGCGGAGGAGGACCCATCACCTTGTGCCTTCTCTGGGCATGGCCGGGAGTGTACAATGAACAACAGTGAATGCCGTGGCAAGTGGGAAGGACCCAATGGTGGCATCACTAACTTTGACAACTTCTTCTTTGCCATGCTGACTGTTTTCCAATGCATCACAATGGAAGGCTGGACTGATGTGCTCTACTGGGTGAGCCAACTGGGAAGGGTTTAGAGAACTGCATAGCTAATACTTCCCCAAGATAATTAATGCAGCATGAGCCATCTAGATGTGTAGCTCCTATCTCAACCTTTACGTTCTCTTTTCCCCAGATGCAGGATGCAATGGGTCATGAACTGCCCTGGCTTTATTTTGTTAGCCTTGTCATCTTTGGTTCCTTCTTCGTACTCAATCTCGTTTTGGGTGTTCTCAGTGGGTAAGTCAGAACTCTAGCATGCATGCCATGTGAATCGGATCAGCCACGGTTGTGGGGGAATGGAACAGACTTTTATTCATATTATGGTAATATGTATTCAGTTTGCTAGATCGAGGCTAATCTCCACACCAGGGCCTGAAACTAACCTGTGAAGTAGGCACACAATAAGATGATCCATATTCTGCACCAAGAAAAGCTTAATTCTGTGGTTTGCATAAATGATGCAGTCAAAGGTGCTTTAATATTTGTGCTTTATTTACATACTAGCTTGGGGACCCGGCCCTGCCCGGGTTAATTGAGAAAGGCATTGTGTGCCAAGGTTGGTCCTTATCAGTTGTTTATTTGGCTCGCAGTGGTCTCAGGAAGTGAGTGAAGGTAATTCAAGTCCCATCATCTGTGGTCCAATGACTTCCAAACTGGAGTAGGATGTGGTGTGGGTCATGGGGGCTCTGTGTGGCAAGTTTGGTCTTGATCAGTCAGTGGATGAGGGTTGCAGCGGTCTTGGGAAGTGATTGGAGGTACTTCAAGTCCCATCATCCATGGTCTGCCCTCCTCCAAACTGCAGCAGGATGTAGAGTGGGTCATGGGTACTCTGTGTGCCAAGTTTGGGCCTGGTCTGTGATTTGTAGGGCCGTCAATGTTCTGTGGGAAATGAATCGGGTGAAGATACTGCAAATCCCATCATTTGTGGCCCATCCTGCCCTACACTGCACCAGGTTGTAAAGTGGGCCAGTAGGCATCTGTGTGCCAAGTGTGCCCCTGATCCTTCCATGGTGTGGGCCACAGTGCTCGTCATCCATGGTCCATCCATGGTCCATCCTCCTCAAACTGCACCAGGATGTAGAGTGGGTCTTGAGGGTTCTGTGTGCCAAGTTTTGTCTTGTTCTCTCATTGTTTGGGGTCGCAAAGGGGTCGCAAAGTGTTTTGGCCTGAAACTCCCACTATGCCTGACTGCCTCAGGCCTTTTACTTACCCCCTCGGAATGTTCGTGTTGGCGACTGCCTAAGGCCTTTTCCTTACCCCCTCTGCCACTTTAGAGCGTCAGAATGTTCGTGTTGGCGACTGCCTAAGGCCTTTTCCTTACCCCCTCTGCCACTTTAGAGCGTCAGAATGTTCGTGTTGGCGACTGCCTCAGGCCTTTGCCTTATCCCCCTCTGGCAGTTTAGAGTGTCGGAATGTTCGTGTTGGCTGGCCAATAGAGGCGTTATGCAAATACTCCCTCACTGGCAACCAATCATGTTGTCAGAATGCATTTTTCCCTCAGTGGGAAGAAACAGAGGCCAGGAGCCAATCAGAACGCTGCCACATATATACATACATACATACAAACCCACACACATACAAACATTCCGCTTTATTAATATATAGAGATAGAGATAGAGATATATAGAGATAGAGATGTTAGTCCATAGCTTCTTATATATTTTTCCATTTGTGATCCCCTTTCTGAATTTTTAGGCGACCTCAGATGTATAGATATATAAAATAGGTATACAAATCAAGCATGCACTGATAACAAATCATCATTAGCAAGACTTTCAAAACAGTCTGATTTGGAAGAATTTTCAGCACGTTGTTGCTAACATTTTCTCTTATGAGACCCATTAGGGGTCAGTTTTGACTGTTTAAAAGCCGCACTTTAGTTTCCTTTTGTTAAGAGAAAAGGAGATGACACTCGGCAAGACACTGAAACTTTACCTCCTGGTGTGGATAATCTAACTTAGCCCAGACTTTTGGTTTATGATTTTTCAACCTGCATTTTAAAAAACATTTTCACATATATATTATCTCCCGTGAGAATTGGAACCATTTAGAGAATCCATACCTTTAGGCTGCAACCATTCCAGACTTAAAAAAAAAAGATAACTTTAATACTGTGTGTCAGGATGAGCTGTTTGGATTTAACAACAGTAAGCAGTACTTTGCATTTAGATTGTAAGTTTCTATTGTTCAGTGTGTTTCACATGTTTTTATAATCCTTATCCTAACCTGTAAAGTAGGTCATAATTATTATTCCTTTAATAATAAGGGGAGAGATATTGAGGCAGAGTGAGAATGGCATGCTGAAAATCCTGGTGAAGACGGTAATACGTTGTTTACTGTTGTATCTTTTCATGTATAAATTGTGGGCCCACAGTGTGGGCCAAAAGTCACAAAGCCATCTGATGTTTTAATAACTTTTTGAAAAAAGTGTGAAAAGATTCGACATGTAATGTATTGTCGAAGGTTTTCATAGCTGGAATCACAACCTCTGAAGATGCCTGCCATAGATGCAGGCGAAACGTCAGGAGAGAATGCTTCTAGAACATGGCCATACAGCCCGAAAAATCTACATGCAAAGTATTGCATTTTTCCTGTATAGATTTCATATAATGCTATGGAATTGTAAATTAAAAACAAAAAATAAAGGGATTATTAAATATTGAAACCCATTTGGAGCTTTTGGCCCACCCTGTATAAGTTGAGGGGAGGTTTTGGTGCCAAAATTATGGATTTTGTGATGAGCCGCAGTGGGAAGAGTGCCAGCATCACCCCTTGGGACCAATCCCCCGATCCTCCGATGTGCCACTGCCATTTCCCCACACAGCCGTTCAAAAATGCCAATAGCGGTGTCATGGTGGAGAGAGTAGGGGGATTGGTGTATCTTTTGGGTTACCCCAGGATGGAACAAGCTTTCGTTTTTTGGCATTCCACAGAGAAGTGATTGTTCTTTTCTGAAAAGAGTTAATGCACAGTTTCTACATTGACCAGTGGATAACTCAACCCAAGTTTTTAGGTTGGTTTTGGTTTGACAGTTCATGGTTTACACTGTTAAGGTCAGACTTGAGTGTTACTACAATTTTAGAAGCAATGATATTGAGCAGGAATTTGGAAGGGCCTTGCCTGGAAAGAGGCAAAAGCCCCGCAAACCCACCAAAGAGGATCCGTTTACTCTGGCGAGAAAAGAAGCACCCAATCCGTAGATTTCCCTTTCCCCCAAATAAATCTCACCAAAGTTGAAGAAAATGCCACCGAGTTGTTTATCCGTTCCAGCTGGTAACGGATGACAGCCGCAATCGTTTCCCAAAGCTAACATAAAGCATACATGCAATACAGTAAATTTTATAGAAAAACAGGACTGTCAAAGTTCACATTTCCCGTCCCCACCCCTCAGCCAGCTTCATACTGGTTGGATGGAGTCATCAGCTGGAGGAGAGGCGCTGTTAGCTTAGCAGCGCCTCCGCCAATCAAAGGCTAGCGCCGCTTTGGGCCCTCAACCAATGAGAGCAAAGGAGGCGGGCCAAGCAGGAAACAATGAACCAGGAAGGAAAGGTGAATGGATTAAATGACTCAAATATTTGTCCAAGCATCGGCAATTACTCAGCTAACTTCTGTATTGTCTTGAGTGAGGAAATAAACATTTTTGGTCCGGCATGGATGCCAAACTCCAGTGAGTCCTTTATCCTTGGTATGGATCAATTGATTGTATCTGTCATTGGTTTTGGCCAGAGGAATGAAAACAAAAGGCGAGGCAGATTGTGACAATAACAACAACACCACCACCAACAAAACTTTATTATGGTCACTGACCAGCACAAAGAGGAATGAAAACAAAAGGCGAGGCAGATTGTGACATTTCAGCTTTCCGAAGGCAAAAATGTCACCTTTATGGATAATGGTAGACTCACCATGGGGCATACTTATCAGATGGGCTGTTCCGAAATCTGATGATGTATGCCTGCAGGGACCTATCTATTCAAGGGGCCCAACTCCGAAGCTTGAAAGGACACATCCGCTGCTATTGTTCATGCAAATGTCTTTGTTAAGCCCAGTGTCAGGGGATTAATTTAGCCCAGGAAATAGGAGAATTCCCTGGAGTTTTGCTGTGCTGGGGTCACGAAGAGGTGACATTTCATATTTTAGATTTCATATAAGGACACAGGGAATGGAAAAACATGTAGGGAATACATTCATGTGGGGGGAGGGAATAGGAACCATATCATCAGCCCACTCCACCCTCCCAGACTCCATAGGAACAAAAGTCCATGGGTTTGAAAAGGGGAAAAGTTCCCAAAAGTTTTTGAAAAGTCCTTAAAAGTTGGCAAAAGTCCATAAAAGTTCATGAATGTTCATAGAAAGTCCATACGTTGCCATATGGGGCCATGGGAAGAGCCCTAGGTTCCCACATGGGGGAGAGATAGGGGATTATGGGATCATTCCAGCCTGGTGTTCTTGGAAAAACTATGCATTCCTTGGTTTTGAACTATCTTTTACAGAGTCCTGGGAGGGGGGTGGTTTGCCTCCGATATCAGCAGCACTCCATTGAGTTGGCCCAAAGCCAGGCAGTTGATGACTGGGCATTTTGGAGATCTTTCAATTATAAGATTGCTCTAAGTCACAGCCAACCTGACAGCAAATGACAACAACAGGTTCCATTAAATTGTGAAAGAATTCTATTTGTCATAGACTGTGATTGCCCTCATCCAAGTATCTGAAAATTAGATTATTGAAGTATGCTTTTCTGAGGGAAGGCCATTCTGGGAGGAAAATCAGTTTATCACACAGACTATGTATTCCCCTCAATGTCTTAGTTTAACTCCTACCTGTTGTTACACATGTAGGAGTTAAACTAAGACATTGATACTAAAGATCCTCTTGATTTGATCGCTCGCATAAAGGGACAAAAGTGGTGGATTATGTAGACCAGGGGTGCTCGTTAGATAGATCGCGATCTACTGGTAGATCACGTAGGGCATCCTGGTAGATCACAGGCAGGGTGGGAGGAAGGCTCAGTCCCGTCCCACAGGCTCCCGACGCCGCCCAGGTGCAGAAAGAGGTTGGACTGGATGGCCCTTGGAGGTCTCCTCATATTCTAGGAACCCATTGTTATGTTGTTATCATTGTTATTATTAATAATATTATTATTATCAGAGGTTGAATGGCCATCTGTGAGGAATGCTTTGATTGTGTTTTCCCCTTATGGCAGAAAGAGGTTGGACTGGATGGCCCTTGGAGATCTCTTTCTACTCCAGGAACCTGTTGTTGTTGTTATTAGTAGTACCGGGAATGTGGCGCAGCTGGCTGGGAGTCAGCTGCATAAGATCTCTACTGACCAGAATGTCATGAGTTCGAGGCCTGCCCGGGTCGGGGTGAGCTCTCGACCAATTGTGTAGCTCGTTGTCTGTCTATATATGTTGTATGTCTATGGCATTGAATGTTTGCCTGTTTATGTGCATTGTGATCTGCCCTGAGTCCCCTGGGGGGTGAGAAGGGCAGAATATAAATGAAGTAAATAAATAAAAAAGGAGTAGTGGCAGAGGCTGAATGAATATTATAATCATCATTATTATTATGAATAAATTCAGGGGCTTATTATACTCACATTTAGTTGAATTCAGTCTTAAAATATATTATATGGCTCTCACTGAAATAAATTTCCTAATATTTTGCTTTTATGGCTCTCTGAGTAGTGGGTAGGTAGATCATTTTGACTTGCTTGTTTTCTAAGTAGCTTGCATGCTGAAAACGTGTGAGCACCCCTGATGTAGACAGAAAGAATTAGGTCCCAAATATCATAGTATTTGTAAGTCAAAACGTGTTTCCAAAGTATAGTGGAGCTGGATAATTTTAATCAGAGAAAGGGTGGTAAGTCTATACATTGCAATAGTGTTCATCAGCTCACATAAACTAGTTCCATAAATATTGGAAAACTCCAAAGGCTTGTCCAATGGTAACTATAATAAACCTATTGAATTGATTCCTGAATACTAAAAGTACACTTATGTAAATGGGTCTACGATAGAAATTGGATTTAAGCCATAATCTTCAAATATAGCACAGGGTGGATTCATACCTTACAACAATCCCATTGGCAAACCAGGATGAGTGTATTTACCCATATTCGGAATAGGAATTGTTAATTCTTCTGTCTTGCCCTTGTCATTTGATCTTTCATTGCAATGTGTGGTTTGATTTCTTTATATTGTGTTGAACAATAAAGTTAGCACTTCACAAAAATAGGGATGAATAGGAAGCCTTTGAATGTCAGTAAGGATGAAACATAAGAGAGAAGTAGAAACCTTAGTTATGGTGTTGGTATGGTTTCTGAATTAACAGAATTAGAAAACATGGTCTGAGGTTGTCTTGATATGATGCCTCGCCTGACAAAACATACTGTAATTGTCAGCTGTCGCTCTACCTCTGAAGACTACTATTCCCTAAACATGAGATTAATGAGGTGGCAGAATGCTGAGGTGCTGAGGTGGTCGATACCAGCCTGTCTAAACCATGGTATATGTGTACTAGATTTGGAAGGTCAAATGAAGTGCTGCAATGATTTAATGTGATTAATGATTTGATGAAATATCTACAATGGATCTAGAACATGCAATTTATATTCAGTGACATCTTGTGATTGTAATCTAGGTTCTGTCTTCTATCATCTCTGAGGAGGGGGAAGAATAACTACTAGAGTAGACAGTGAATTCTGGAGCTCAGTGAGTGATGACAATGCCAGGAGAGTTATCAACTGAATGTTTTGTGTTTGTACACTAGGGATGTCTAGATGTCAAGCATGCCACAAGTTCAATTCAGAATATTATTAGATGTTCTACAGAACATATGCAACCTGGGGTCTTTGTGTAGTTTTGTCTCCTGTCTACTAATAATAGGTGGCACAGGCAAGAATTCAGAAGTTGGTCGTGGTGGAGTCTCCTGTTTGACTTGGCCATTGGCCTGTGGGGTCTCTCAAGACTCTCTTCTGTTCCCTATGCCAGTGTTTCCCAACCTTTTTTGCGCCGCGGCACAGTTTTAACATTAAAAAAATCCGGGGGCACACCACCAACCAAAATGACACAAAATGACACTCTAACACAGTAAAGAACGGCTGGGGGATGGTGGCCTGCTGAGAGCAGCTGCTGGGAGAGCTGAAGCCAGGGAGGGGACGGAGCCAGGCCGCACCATGCCTCGCCCCCTCCCCCCGGCTTCAGCTCTCCCACAGCTTCTCCAGCCTTGAAGGGGCAATGCCAAGCCAGCGGTGGCAGAGCCAGCACAATGCTGGCTTGGCACTGTCCTTTCAAGGCTGGAGAAGCTGTGGGAGAGCTGAAGCCGGGGGAGGGGCGGAGCCAGGCTGCACCATGCCCCGCCCCCTCCACGCGGCTTCAGCGAGCAAGGGGTGAGAGTCATGGCGGGAGTCATGGCGGATTGGAGGCTGGCTGGGGAAACGGTCGAAGGAGGCGGCGCCCCGGCCCCTTCTTCTTTTTCTTCGCCGCCGCCCGGCCCTTCTTCCCCCAAGCAGCAGGAGTTTGGCAGGAGGAGGGGGGAAGGAAGGGGGACAGAGAGCTTTTCTCATGGCACAGCAGGAGGTACGGCACGGCACACTACTGGGAAACACTTCCCTATGCTATTTAACATATACATTAAGCCATTGTATGAGGTAATCCAAAGTTTTGGGGTGTGGTGTCATCTGCAATATGCAAATTACACCCAATGCTACTACTACCTTTCACCCTAGGTCAAAAAAACTGTCCTGGTCCTAAAACGATCAGTCATCTGTTATGCACTAGAAAAGAGCAAACTTAATCCAAATAATCCAAATAACAAAGAGGTGTTCCTGGTCGGTTGGAAGGTAGATGAGGAAATTTAGCCTGTGCTAGATGGGATTACACTCTCCCTGAAGTCACTTTGGGCTTACACTTGGACTCAACTTTTAACATAGAGGCTCATATTTCTGTGATGTTTAGGGGAATGCTTTCATACATTTAAAACGAGTGTGCTGTGTCCATTCCTTGAGACACTGGTTTTGGCCATGGAGTTACGTTTTATGACCTTATCACAAAGGCTGCTGCATTGTTTTACTAAACTGTTTGAAATAGCTTCAAAAATGTATTCTTTAATTCTATTTTTATTTTTTGTATGTTTTAATGTTATTGCTTTTAAAGGTGTGATCTACTTTGGGTCCCAATCTTGGGAATACGCAGGGTATAATACCACCACCACCACCACCAACAACAACAACAACTCAGAGCTGAGCTAAGGCCTGATTCTGGAGATGACACAAGATGCTGCCCCTGCCCCTATGCCCATTGGGTAACATCTTGTGTCTGTGACACTTCCCAGCCCCATTTGTTGACATACACTTGTTTGTAGGTAATGCGTGCAAGGATTGCAAAGGCTTTTCTATTTCATTTGTTAACCTGCCCCACAAATGACATTCACCAGATTTTATGGTCAGGGGATATTTATCTGCACTACACTATCTACACATTTAAAACCTGTGTACACTCCCAGATTATCTAACATTAACTAATCATCAGTCAAACAAAGGGGAAATGGTGAAGGGGGAGACGTGTCTTACGCACACGCTTATGTCCATGTGCACACACCGAATTTCTGTTTGAACCCTTATAATGGGATTTCAGAGGGTGCAAAAGTGAAATCAATTCAAACTGTTTAAAACGATTTGTAATTTAAAACAGAGATGGATTCAGACAAATTAGAGGGTGGCCCCTCCAAAGAGAGAGAGAGTTAGAAAGAGAAAGAGGAAAAGAAAATGACTTTGTCCTCCAACCCTCCGAAATAAAGAGACAGACACAAAATATATGGATTCAAATTTGGGCAACTTTTATTAAGTGTTACCTATTTAACTTATAACTCAACTAACTTTAGGTGTCAGTTCAACTTGGTGTGTCTAAGCTGAGGTAGCGTCTTCTAAAGTCTACCCCTCAGCTATTCAGGCGTACTACCTGGCTCCCCTGTAGATTTAAACACGGGCAACCCGTAAGGGAAACATCAGAAGAAATCTCTCTCAACTTTTGAGACCAGACTCTCCCCGCTCCTGGGGCATTCACCTTCACCTCACCCCTAAAATTAACCTCTAGGTGCAGGGCCGTAGCCAGGATTTTGATTCGAGGGGGGGGGCTGAGCTTGGTTCGGGGGGGGGGGCTGAGACTGGGTGGAAGAGGGTCTACCCTAGCAAATCTTTTGTATTGTTATCCCAATAACCCCATTAATGTGGGATATAATGAGCATAGTGATCAGATCATGATATGAATAAACATAACAGTTTAAATAATGTACCAGTAAGGCCTTCTCGCGGACCACCCTGAGAATTTCGGGGGGGGGGGGCTGACGCCCCCTTTGCCCCCCCCCCCCCGGCTACATGCCTGTCTAGGTGAGTGTTTGCAGAATGCCCCACATCCTTAAGGGGTGCCTTAAGTGTATACAAACCTTTGAATAACTAATCTATTTACGCTTGGCTAGTTTACAAGCCGACCATTCCATCTAGCCCCTAAGACAACAGTATAGGGTAGGCAAAAAACCCTCATAGGGAAAATTCCTATCCGATCCCAAATGGTAAACCATTTGACAATCCGTATTATACTGTCCATGGGCGGGAGTGGTGGGCGATGTCCTTTCGCAGAATGAGGGAGAAGGGGCTGGCACCACACTATGCCAGCCCCTCCTCCCTTCAAGAAAGTTCTGCGAAAGTAACCAATCTCTTCTCCGAGGGGAGGAGACAAAATTGCTCCACCCCCCAACTTGTTGGAGGGTGAAGTGTATTTCTTTTGATGTAACTGCCAAATCCTATAATCAGTTGTCAAAAGGTGAAAACTAATTTATGGAAAATCGTGTCAACAGTGCTAACCCTGTGTGTGAATGATCCTTGTGTGAGAGATAAGGACTGTGTGTGTGTGTGTGTGTGATACTTAATTACTTTGTAACCCGGTCCAGCTTTCTGATGTTTTGATTCATCTCCGTGTATGCTTTAAATATCCAGAGAGTTGTCATGCTGTGCCAAACATATGACAACTAGTCAGTTCAAAGAGCATGCTACCAGCAGGTCAGCTTTGCATCTGCAGGAGCTTTGCAGAAAGATGTGGGGAAGGAAACAAGTGTCCGGCTAACTTGACCCTCTCTTTTCCTCCGCAGAGAATTCTCCAAGGAGCGAGAGAAGGCCAAAGCCCGAGGTGACTTCCAAAAGCTCAGAGAGAAGCAGCAGATGGAAGAAGACCTGAAGGGCTACCTAGATTGGATCATGCAGGCTGAAGACATCGAGCCTGATGACGAAGGGGATGAGGTCGATGAGAAGCATACCCGTAAGGGTCCCACCACCACTGGCCGCCTTGTTCCTCCACCTCCCAGCTCGGTTTGGTCAGAGCATAAGATCTCGCTGTGCTGGAGGGTGGTTTAGTTAGCAGCCCTGCTGCTACCATCTGGGCCTTGTGGCAGCTCTGGGCGAAGGGATTAGAGAGGAATCAATCCAAGCCGCCCGGCAGTGCGAGATTAGCAGGAACCTGAGTAAATTGCCAGCTTGGGGAAGGGATCCTGCTCAGATAGGAGGAAATAAGGAAAGTCACATGATGGTGTGTAATGTGTACATGCTGGACCAAACAGAAGAACCCCGGTAGTTGAGATAGTTCTATCAGGTAAACCAGCTGGGTGGCAAAAAAGCAAAATCAATGAGCTAGGTGGGTGATTTCTCTCCAGTTTCAAGTCCTCGGCTCTGTTTTTGTTATCCTTTTATCCCCACCTCAATCCCAGCTGCCTTTTGGTGAGGGAAGAGGTCCAGAGTTTATGCTTTTCCCTTCAGCAATGCCCAGAATCAGCTAATTAGTAGTGAGTTTTGCTTGCATGTCCCCTTCCCCGTGGCTGTGTGCAGCAACAAGGAAAAATTTCAGGGCGTTCCAAGGGTACAACCGCTGGCATTGAGTTAATTAGCTCAATGGGACCTCGTGAGCTCTTTTGGGGGTCACTGAGATGGGGGAAAAAGCAGCTATGGCCAGAATGGTAAATAGATATTGTTTGTGAGTAAATGAATATTCTAACTTTCCCTGTTCAGCACATCCATTTGTGTTTCCACCCCGGTCAGTTAAGGACAAATTCTACGAATCCCAGTCCTTTATTTGTCTTCATTATCAGAAAGCCTCAAAGAGGGGACAATTTTTAGAGGCCCTGGGGTACTTATTTATTTATTTACTTTATTTATATTCCGTTCTTCTCACCCCGAAGGGGACTCAGAGTGGATTACATGTACACATACTTAGCAGACAATCCCTGCTGTTTCCACATACACACATGTAGACGAACAGAGGCAAACTCTGGCCACCAGGGGGAGCCGACGCACTCCTCATCTCTCAGCGTTCCCAGCATCCCTTGTTGTTCCTTCTGCATTCTCAGCGTTCCTGGAGTTCATTAATGGCCTCATAATTCAGTCAAAATTTGCCTCCCCACTTAATGTGGTACCTTTATCTCCTACTTGACAGACGCAACTGTCTTTCGGGCTGCAAAGGTCAACAGCAGGCTACACTTAAAGGTCGAGCACCCACCTAGACCCAGGCAGGCCTCAAACTCATGACCTACTGGTCAGAGAGATCTTATGCAGCTGACACTTAGCCAGCTGCGCCACATTCCCGGTGCTACTTCCACTAGAATTGCCAGACTTTATAGGGTTTCTACAGTACCACATTGTGGTTCTGTTGTGAGTTTCCTTTTAAGATTACAGAAAATAACAAATACACGCCCCTCTATCTGCACTTCAGCATTCTTTTACTATTACATTTCTAGTAGACCAGTGATTTTCAACCAGTGTGCCGTGAGAGATCATCAGGTGTGCCGTGGGAAATTATTTTCAAACTTCATTCATATATAAACTATAAGGCGCATCTGTCCCTTTAAGAAATGGAACCATAGCACTCTCGCGTCATCTAAGAAGTGACGCGAGAGTGCTATGGTCGCGCCATCTTGGATTCTCTCAGACGCGGCTAAGTAAACAAAGATAGAGTTAGTGCTGCAGCTGCGCATCAAGTGACTGTGGCAATTTGGGATCACAGCAAGACAAGCGAGTGACAGTGATGGAGAGGTTTTTGAGAAGGGAAAATGCAAGTGCCGAACAGGGCCCTGGACAAAATTATGACACAGATGAAGGCCCTAATATGAGTGGTGGACAAAAGAAGAAATAAAAGACGGTGAGTTCGAGGAAATACAGCCAAAGCTATCTTTCATTTGGATTCACCGGGGATGCGACCGCACCGACTCCGCTGTGCTTGGTGTGTGGTGAGAAGCTGTCCAATAGCGCCATGGTGCCAATCGAGCTTAAACGCCATCTCCAAACGAAACACCCTTCCATTCAAAACAAGCCCACGGACTATTTTGTACGCTTACGTGTACAATGAGAAACAGGCAAATTCTTTGAGAAAAACCACAAAGGTAAATGAGAGAGCCCTCAAAGCTAGCTACCTTGTTGCTGATCTCGTAGCTAAATTTAAAAAGTCCCACACTGTGGCAGAAACATTAATACTGCCAGCTTGTAAAGCCATTGTAAATGAGATGCTCGGCCCTGACGCGACCAAAGAGATAGCTAAAGTGGGCAGAATAGAAATAAAAATAATAAATATCTATTATATAAATGGGTTCACGTCATGTGATGTATACCTCAAACAAAGAAACCATACAACGCAGAAACACAATACTTGCCAACAGAAATAGGCCTCAAGCAAGGTACGTTTGTAGCAAAGAAACTTTCCCCCCCAAAACCTAAAAGGCCCCCAAAACAACAAATAAAAATAAAACTACATTTACCAGCATCCTCCGGGGCAGCCAAAGACTCACCCAGCCTCTACATTCTGAACAACATGATTGGCTGCCAATAAGGGCGGATTTGCATAACTGCTGTAACCATAGCAACGCTGGCAAGAGCCATCCAAGGCTAGGATAGAATGCTGAGAGATTTCAGTTGGTGTTTGAGGGTTAAACTGCCAAAACCAAACTCTGAGGGAGCAATTCTCCAGCAAATTCCTACCCACACAACACAACACAACTTCCAATCACAACCCATCCCACCAACCTTATGGGACCCCGTACACACAACACCTACAAACACCACAAACTAAAACCATTCCTTCCTTCCACACAGACATAAACTGACCCAAAAGACAAGCCATGCCTTATAAAAATAACAGCATCGGACGACACACTCACAACGCTACATACATCAAACAAAAAAGGGCAGAACAAACGCCAGAACAGAAACACACTGCGCAGCAGAGACACAGACAACAGGTCACTGCACGACGCACAGCTGAGAACCAAATGCAAAGAACTGCACGACAGAAGAAGCGCGCAGCCAGGAACAACAAAGACGCAGAAATGCAACACAACAGCAGCGCGCAAGGAGCGCAGAAACACGACGTCGCAACACAGAAAACAAACTTCAAAAAACACCACAACCACTTCCACCGCCTAGCCTTCAGATACAACGCTGCAGAAGACTACAGCATGGTGCCAGAGGCCGACATTGGCACCCTAACGCACATCTGCACACACTACAAAGCCCTGAAATACCCAGCAGAAACAACAGGAATGTGCTGCCTAGCCGGTAAAGTCTCTCTACCACCACTTGCCACTCCTCCACAACCACTACAGACTTTGCTGAGTGGAGACACTCCAGAATCAAAACACTTCCTCCGCTATATAAGACAATACAACTCATGCTTCCAGATGACATCATTTGGAGCACACATAGAAAGTGCGCAATTCATGCCTACATGACCCCACCAAGACCGTAAGTAACATCATTTCCAACCCTTACATCTCGCATCTCCTAAATAGGGCACAGCAACACGTGCCGGGTACAGCTAGTAAATAAATAAATGTAAAAAATGTGCCGCGGCTCAAAAAAGGTTGAAAATCACTGTAGTAGACACTAATATCAGACTGTATCCCCTTGTTTCTTACAGTATGCAACACGATTTTTGTTCCTGAGTTATAAATTTCATTTCCTAATTGGTTCTATCATAAAAAAAAACATGAAGAAAGTTAAACTGTAAAAACTTGGTTTTTGTGGGACATCCCGAAGCATATTTTGCTGTCGTTTTTCAATGAATATCTCATTGAATTTGAACCATTTCACATAGTTTGTGGCAACCACAAAAATGAATTTTCTCAAGTATAACAATTACTTTCAAAGTAAATACTGCACAATTAAACAGAAAATCACAGTTTCAAACTAGGAACGGAAATTTCTTCAAATTTTGTTGCATAGTGTTATCATCCTTTTAATTTGTATGAAATCAGTCCTCATAATTATGGGTGGGACTAAGTGGGCTGTTACAAACTCAAAAACAAGGAGGGCTAGTGATGTGTGGAAAATTAATTCCGCTTCCACACTTATAGTTACATCAAAAATGCAATTTCCAGGTCACACAAAAACCACCCAGTTCCTGCTTAATACAGAAACCCTGGAAGCAAACAAGGAACTTGAATGAGAATGTAAAATCCCTTTTCTTTTCATCATTGTCATGTGACTTGTCAGTTTATGTTGTTCTTCATTTACATTCAACCTTGTTCCTGAATTGTTCCTCTCTTGTTTATCCCTCCACTCATTCATCCTCCCTCTGTTATGGAAGGTGTGACTGTGGCAGACCTAACAGGGAAGAAGAAGAAGAAATGGTTCAAACACAGCAATTCCACCGACACCCATAGTAATTTCTTCATTTTCTTACATATGTCTCTGTATTTTGTTCTGTTTATAGGTTAAGCCTCAGAAGAGAGTCTATGGATGTTGCATGTTTCCATTTCGTAATCATCTAGACTTCATCTACATGTTACTGAGTTCTTGTTTTTGTGATAATTATACCAAGGGCACCAACGTCCACTAGATTTTTATTATATTAGGGACACTGTATTGATAGAATTCCCAGGCCCGGATCAAGCCCTTTTGGCGCCCTAGGCCCGCGGCTCCACCTCCGCCCGCGGCTCTGCCCACCCCCACCCTGCCCACGGCTCCTCCTCCTTGTGGCTCTGCCTCTTCCTCCTCATGGCCCCGCCTCTTCCTCTTCGCTGGTGCGAGGAGGAGGAGGAAGGAAAGCCCCACCCCCGGAGCTGATGCTGCGCATGTGTGGCAGGGGCCCCGAGGGCGCGGCTTCCCTCTGCGGCTCTGCCCCCTTCTTCCTCGCGCCGGCCTGAGAAAAGAAGTGTGCTTTTCGGCCGCTTCTCAGGCCAGTGTGGTGGCTTTAGGAGGGAGGGAGGAGCCGCGGGGAGGCTCCCCACGGTTCCTCCCTTCTTCCTAAAGCCACCACACCTGAGAAAAAAAGAACAATCTTTGGCTGCTCCTGCGCCTGCGCGCGGGGCGCCATAGACTCTCAGAGGCAGCAGAACAGCCTCTGAGAGTCTATGTCGCCCTGCGCGCAGGCGCAGAAGCAGCCTAAAATTGACTTTTTTAAAAAAAAATTTGGGGGGTCTGGATCTGCCACCCCCATGGCTGTGCCCTTAGGCCACGGCCTAGTGTGGCCTTATGGCTAATCCGGACCTGAGAACCCCTTCATACTACAAAATCGTAACACCGTGATTCCATTTTAAACACTGTGGTTGCATCCCAGAGTTTATTGGATCAGAAACACTAGAACCAGCTTATCTGCAATTGCTGGAGAAGACTTCTATGTATAACATGGAATGCTATAAATCCAAATTAATAGGTCCTAGTGCTAAGAAACAAAGATGACTAAACTGAGACTGTCATCCTTTGGACATATAAAAAGATATGACTCTCTAGAAAAGACAATTCTCAGTAAGATCAACAGCAGTAGGAAAAGAGGAAGACCACATTCTAGATGGACAGACTCAGTCAAGGAAGCTACAGCCATGAATCCGTAAGGCCTGAGCAGGGCTGTTGAAGACTGAATGACCTGGAAGTTTCTCATTCATGGGATTGACTCAATGATAGTCAACCACCAGCATTGGAAGAACGATGTGGAGTCATGGCAGTTAAAAGTGCAATCAAAGTGTATCACAGCACCAAAAGTGCTGTAATTGTGTGATGTGAAAGGGGCTAGTGACCACCACTGCTTACCACACTCAAAAACGATGATTTCTGCTGTATTCCTTTCATCATACATTCAGCATTCCACATGTGTAGGCTTAACTTTTGCAGATTTGCTTATTTATGGATTTGACTGATATGGTCTTTCTAGGAATCTTTAGGGCCTTAAATTCCAGGACCTAATCCCAGGTTATCTGCTTTGAATTGGATTATAGGAGTCTCCACTGCCATATAATCTGGGATAAGCAGATAATCTGGAATCAGATCCTGGAATATAAGGACAATGTAAAAGGGACCTTGGTCATCCAGGGGCAGGGCCGTAGCCAGGATTTTGATTCGGGGGGGGGGGGGGCTGAGACTGGGTGGAAGAGGGTCTACCCTAGCAAACCTTTTGTATTGTTATCCCAATAACCCCATTAATGTGGGATATAATGAGCATGGTGATCAGATCATGATTTAAATGCACATAACAGTTTAAATAATGTACCAGTAAGGCCTTTTCGCGGACCACCCTGAGAATTTCGGGGGGGCTGAAGCCCCCTTAGCCCCCCCCCTGGCTACATGCCTGTCCAGGGGTAATGCTATGCTCAACTTCTGCCAGATGTTAACCATACAGATACTTTGGAAGAGTGTTCCCTCAGATTAAAAAAACCCCCTCAAACCATTGTTTTCTCTATCACCACCATTTCCCCACTTTTGTAGAAATGTTGATTCCCTAACGCAAGCAAAAGTAGAGAGACTATTGTAATATGTTTTCATTCTCTCCATAAATTTCGAAGATGCAGAACCCATATGTAAATGTTTTCTGGTCTGCTGACCAAACTAGGTGCATAGATCAGCAGCAGACTATATCAGTATTCAAAACTAAAAGGATCTTGTAGTTCCTTTTGATACTAACTGCAAGAAAGAAGTTGGTAACGTAAGATTTAAGTCTATTCCTCTGACGTCTGTGAAAGCTTATGCTCCCAGGCCAATTTTTCTTTCTCCCTGGAATTCAATCTCAAATTAGTTTTTAAAAAATATTAAACACACTTTAATAATTAAAGTAACATATGAATTGATCACAACTCTGGGGAATTAGTATTTCAGTTTTAATGCCAACCTTTAGGCCTAGGTAGTCATAAGACATACGTACTGCAGAGTAACCTTACTACTATATCAAAGAAGGTACCACTTTGTTTTCTTTCCCCAGCCAGTCTTCCTGCCAGTGAAACCACCTCCGTGAATACAGAGAATGTTGGAGATGAAGAACACCACGAGAAAAATTGCTGTGACGTCTGTTTGTGAGTTTGCTTGGCCAAGGGGGAAAATTTGGGGCCAGTGTAGGAAAATGTTGGATTTTTCCGATAGCCCAGACTGTACCCAATATAATGGCATTGGGGAATATTTACTGGTGTTCTCTCCCCACACGGGTGAAACATGTTTCTCATGTGAAAATTTTCAATCCAGTACCGTAGCCAGAATTTTGATTTTCAGGGGGGGGGGGGCTGAGTTTGATTGAGGGGTTGAGTCTGAGTGAGAGAGGATCTACCCTAGCAAACCTTTTGCATTGTTATCCCAATACCCCCATGCATATGGGATATATTGAGCATGGTGATCAGATCATGATATGAATACACGTAACAGTTTAAATAATGTACCAGTAAGGCATTCTCGCGGACCACCCTGAGCCCCTCAAGCCCTCACCCCCCACCTACAACCCTCTCATTTCTTGCTGAAAGTAAAAACAATGGAGAAACTCTGTGTGAAATACTTCGTAGGTGTTCTGCCTGTTAGAGAAAGTCACTCTAGAATAGAAGGAATCAGTGGTCCTATATAAGGCATATTAACAAACAATATCGCCACCAAATCTATAGGGGAATACATCACTGAACTTACCATGGAAACAGAAAACCATGGATAATAGTGAACCATATTAAAATAATAAATTTCTTCTACAAGTTATCACAGAGTCACTCTAGAAGATTTAAAAAATTCCTAGAGAGGGCATATTTTATCAGATGTGGGAAAGTGGAACTGCAGATGTTGGCCCTGTCAGTGTGGGAGTTGCATTGTATTTCTTTGTCTTTCTTCAGTTTGGTCTTCCCTCTTGCAGTAAGTATATTTGCCTGCCAACCCCCGAATAACGAGACCACACACCAGTATTTGGGTTTAAATATGGGCAACTTTTATTAATTGTTACCGATTAAACTTTGACTGGATCTAAAACTATGGATCCTGAACTTGGTGGCAAAACCGAGGTAGCGTCCCTGCCCGGCCTACCCTCGGCTAGTTAGGGCGATATATCCATGGCCCCCAGGGAACCTAATCTGGGCAACCTCTAATGGAAACGTGTGGGAGAAGTCCTTCTCGGGGTATCTGAGACTCGACTCTCCCCATTCCTAGGCCATTAGAATCCCCCTCACCTCATCAAATTGAACCTTATGTGAGTGTTTTAGTCAATGGTCTCCACCCCTGAAGGGGGTGCCTTGGTGTCACAATGCAGGGACTCGGCCGACCCCTTAATCACACACACAGAGACGGTAATCAGCTAACTACTTTATTGAAGATAAGAAACAGTTGAAAAGGTATTGTCCATAAAAATAGCAAAAGTAATCCAAAGGTAAAAGGTGAATGGTATAGTCCAAAAGCAATCTTGGCATGAAAGTTTCCAAAGGCTTGGCAAGGCTCCGCTTAGCAAAAGCGGATCAGGGAACAAGACAGGGTTGCAAGGTCCAAGGCACTCCTTGGCAGGCCACTAGCCTAGGCTACGTGGATCTTAGCTTGCTACACGTCTGTAGATGATAGACGTGGCCGAGGTACTGAGGATCCGTTCCCATGGATCCTATACTTAATCCCCTTGGCGAGGCCCCCGACGCTCTAGGCTTCTCCTCCTCCAATCTGTGCTACGGGACCTCGGCCTGTCTAGGCTGTGGAACCAGCCCCTCCTGCTCGCCTCAATGCTCCGTCTCCTATCAAAGGTTCGTCCTTGCCTCCCCGCACCTGGCTCCCTATCTCCGCGAGAGCCTGACTCCCTATCTGCTTCCCGGGCCTCCTCCTCCGTTGTTTCCCACATTCTTTCCTGCGATCCTCGCCCCCCCCCCCCCCCGGCCTTTCATAATCTTAGCTATCACTGCTTTCGGAATCCACCTGGCCTTCCCGATTCTCCCAGGCCAGGCTCTCTGTGGGAGAAGAAGGCCCAGCTAACTCAAAATCCCCTTCTTCCAAGCCCTCCAAATCTTCCTCAGACTCCACCTCAGCTTCGGCTGGCTCTAATGCAAGTGGGACCCCCGGTGCTGCCCCTTGCCCCCCAGGCACGAAAGAGAATTGGGTTGCTACACTTGGGCGTATATCAAATTTTAGCTTTTCCTGTTTACCGTGACCATCTATTTATGACATACCGTCCCAATTTGCCTTGTAACAGTATAGGGTATGCAAAAAAACCCCAAACCTCCTAAAGCGTAAGAGGGGGAAAAAAATCCTACCCGGCCCCTTAACAGCAACCCTAATATACTGTTTAATGGGCAGGAGTGGTGGGTCAACGCTCGGTTCCAGAATGAAGTAAGGGGGCAGGCCAGGCAAAGAGCCTGACTCCGCCCCCTTTAAAATAGTCCCATTGGTAACTATTTGTTCTCTCCGGGGGGGGGCAAACTTTGGTTGTGTTAGAGCTAGACAATTTCTTTTAAAACATAATCAATGCCTTTTACTGGTTAATGGTGATTGAAGAGTATCCCTCACTCACCAGTTGACAATTGGATGGACTAAGAGTCTGATTTAGTGTGAGACCCCTATGACATATTGACAATGGTTTGTAATATCTTTCATGGGTTGATAATGTTTTCCCTGTAACTTTAAAGGTTTTGTTTGATTTTTTTCTTCCTTTCCCCCTGTTTTTCACAGAGGAAAGTTAGCAAAGACAAAGTTTGGGTGAGTATATGGAAAGATGTCTGCTCATCTGTGTTGCGTTCTTCTGCTCTCTGGCACTCATCATCACCAACTTCTCTCCTTTTTCTGGCGTAGGCGCCGTCTTCGGCGCATCAACCGTCTCCTCCGGAAAAGGTGTCGCCTGGCTGTCAAATCCGTTTCTTTCTACTGGATGGTTCTGATCCTTGTCTTTCTCAACACTCTGACTATTGCCTCTGAGCATTACAACCAACCCGACTGGCTCACTCAAATCCAAGGTAGATCTGCAAGGAACAAAAAATATAGACATCCCCATGCAAGGGAATGTCAGGAAAACATCTTTGGAGGGCGACAGAGTTAGCTTACGCTATTCTGGTCAAAGCAGGGCTGAGAAGGGTTGAGGTGTATGGAAGTTGCCTACAATATGGATATAAATTCTCAATTATTTTTTTTCTCATATAATTATTATAGTTGTCTTCCTACTGCATGGGAAAACAAATATCCCTTCACTGTATATCGTATTTACTAAAACCTAATGCTCACCTTTTTGGCTAAAATTTAGGTGTGCATTAGATTTGCGACATATGGTCATCTTAATACTGAGTCAAAGCAAAAAGGGAAAATGCTTCAGGAGCTGCACCTGGAGCTCCTCTTTGAGGGACATCATCTCTAATTAAATGACCATGGCTCAATGCTTTGTAGTGTGGTGAGGTATCAACTTCCTCTGGCAGAGAAGGCTCAAAACCTTGTCAAACGACAGCTCCATAACTCCATATTACTGAACCAAGGTGATTAAAGTGGATTTATTCTACAGTATAGATGCATCCCAAGGTTTTTTCCCCCCATTGCTGGAAGCTTTGGTGTTCTAACACAATTGTTTGTAATGAAGGCATTCTAAACAGCCAGAAATAGTATGTGCACCTTTTTTGATCGAATTACAAAGAGCACACTTTTGTCGCTGTGTATTACAGTCAACACCAAATACTTTTTTTATTTCAGGGTTTTGAAAATTGAGGTACATATTATATTTGATGGTGCATTAGAGTCGAGTAAATACAGGGAGCTTTCCATATCAAAACCCACAAAAAATGTGTGAGGGTTATTTTGCATACAAAGATATTTGAGCTTTTTTGTTCATAGAAAAAAATCTAATTGCATAAGTAATTGAATTTTCTGCACAGAAAACTGTGTACGTCTCTTTGCAGAAGACAATATTGTGTTAAAAACAAACCACACATTTCTAAAATCCCTTTGCAACACTACTGGATGTTTAAATACAGGGGAGAAATTGCACTCACTGCTCTTACACATCTAGATGAGGTTTTCCCGATTTGTTGGGAATCCTAGGCCCCTTTAACACAGCTGAAAAAAATCCCACATTTTCTGCTTTGAACTGGAATATATGTTAATAAATGCTAGAATTATATCTCTAAAAAATTCACCAGTGATGTTTGAACCACATCTGAAGAACCTAAGATTTGTGTTTTTGTCCCCACAGCTTATGCGAACAAAGTACTGTTGTCACTTTTCACCTTGGAGATGCTGCTGAAGATGTATAGCCTGGGCCTACAGGCCTATTTTGTTAGTTTCTTCAACCGCTTTGACTGTTTCGTTGTCTGTGGTGGGATCCTGGAGACCGTGCTGGTAGAGTTTGAGATCATGCAGCCTCTTGGAATCTCTGTGCTCCGTTGCGTTCGCCTCCTGCGAATCTTCAAAGTTACCAGGTGATGGTTATTGGCTGAGTGGAAGGGGGACAGTAGCTTTCATAGAACAGTGTGTCCCAACCTTTTTTGAGCCGCGGCACACTTTTAACATTAAAAAAATCCGGGGGCACATCACCAACCAAAATGACACAAAATGATACTCTAACACAGTAAAGAACGGCTGGGGGATGGTGGCCTGCTGGGAGCAACTGCTGGGAGTGCCAAAGCCAGGGAGGGGGAGGAGCCAGGCCATGCCATGCTCGCCCCCTCCCCCTGGTTTCAGCTCTCCCACAGCTTCTCCAGCCTTGAGGGGGCAGTGCCAAGCCAGCGGTGGCAGAGCCAGCACAGTGCTGACTTGGCACTGTCCCCTCAAAGATGGAGAAGCTGTGGGAGTGCTGAAGCCGGGGGGAGGTGGCGAAGCCAGGCCGCACCATGCCCCGCCCCCTCCCCCCGGCTTCAACTCTTCCACAGCTTCTCCAGCCTTGAGGGGGTAGTGCGAGCGAGGGGCAGGAGTCATGGCCCCCGTCCCCGCCATGACTCCCGCCTCTCGCTTTCTGAAGCCCCACAGAGGAGGAGGAGCATGAGTGGTGGACGGGCTTCAGTGGGCAGGGCTCCTTTTCCGCGCGGCTTCAGCGAGCGAGGGGCGAGAGTCATGGCGGGAGTCATAGCAGATTGGAGGCTGGCTGGGGAAACGGCCGAATGAGGCAGCGCCCCGGCCCCTTCTATTTCTTCGCCACCGCCCGGCCCTTCCTCCTCCTCCCCCAAGCAGCAGGAGTTCGGCAGGAGGAGGGGGGAAGGAAGGGGGGCAGAGAGCTTTTCTCGCGGCACAGCAGGAGGTCCGTCACAGCACACTACTGTGCCGCGTCACAGCGGTTGGGAAACACTCTCATAGAAGCATACATTAATGTCATCATTACTTTTAATAAGTTTAATGTCAGGTGTGTTGTTGCTAGAGGATGTTGGATGTTGTTTTCCCCCCTTTGTTTTCTGACAGTTCAAGGTATATAAATCTTATTCTCTGTGAAAAAGTATTTAAAATATCGTATAAAATTACTTTCAATCTATGTGAATAAGGTATATATGAAATATAAATGCATTTTGTGCTTTACTGTGGTCCCATCTCCAAGATATCTCATTATGTATGTCTATGCAGAAATAGGCATTCCAAAATTATTTAAAAATCCAAAACTCTTCTGCCCCCAAGTATTTTGGATATGGGATAATTTTTTTTCTACAATCCACACATTTTTAGCATCAACTTATCCCTTCAGCTGAGCATTTAGAAATATAGGCATCCAAATAAAAGAGGCAAGGAAAATTTTCAAAGGGATGTAAACACAACAAATATAGGGAGCCGTTCTACATGTGAGCGATGATCAATGTTTTACACTCAAAATTTGAAGACTCAAGGGATTCTTATTTGGAGAGTCGGTGCCTTTGTTTCTTTCCTACAGCTACAAACTTAAAACTCAGGCCCTCTCTCTTCCTCATAGAGAAAAAGATCATGCAAGAAGAATTGGATATAGTTTAAACATTACAACGGGGGAGAAAACACCAGAGATGCCCCCCCCCCGGCTGAAAATATGTTGCTTTAAAAAAGATGGTTTAAATAATTCCCAGGAAATCTCTATGAAAAGGCCCCTCTCTTGCCAAGAAATCTTATAAGACCCAGCAAAAATGTTTATATGGCTTGTTTCCCACCCAGACAATTTACAGAGATAGAACTGTTTAGCTTTCGGTAATTGACTTGCAAGGTGGATTTGTGAAGGATCCAATAGGAGGGAGCAGAGCTTCATCTACCCTGATCCTCATTGAATAATAGATTTGGAAGAAACCACACGATCCATCCAGTCCAGCCCCTGCCATACAGGCATATGAAATGAAAACACCCTCAGCAGATGGATATTCAGGCTCTGTTTTAAAATGTCCAGAAAAGAAGGCTCCACCACCTCCCGAGGAAGCATCTTCCACTATAAGCATCTCTAACCATCAGGAAGTTTTTCCTAATATTTAGTTAGACTCATATTTACTACCGTTAGAATCCATTGCCCCATGTCCTGGTTTCCAGAGTGGCAGAAATCCACCTTGTTCCCTCCTCAATATGATATCCTTTCAAATATTTAAGCATGGCCCCCAGTGGCGCAGTGCGTTAAACTGCTGAGCTGCTGACCTTGCTGACAGAAAGGTTGGCAGTTTGAATCCAGGGGGGGTTGATGGTGCAGTGAGTTTCTGCTGTTAGCCCCAGCTTCTGCCAACCTAGCAGTTCAAAAACATGCAAATGTGAGTAGATCAATAGGTACCACTTCTGCGGGAAGGTAATGGCACTCCATGCAGTCATGCTGGCCACATGACCTTGGAGGCATCTATGGACAACGCCGGCTCTTCAGCTTAGAAATGGAGTTGAGCACCACTCCACAGAGCCTGACACAACTAGCCTTAATGTCAAGGGGAAACCTTTACCTTATCATGTCCTCAGGCCCCCTGGTGGCGCAGCAGGTTATACCACTGATCTGCTGAACTTTCAGACTGAAAGGTTGGTGGTTCAAATCCAGGGAACGGAGTGAGCTCCCGTTTTTAGACCCAGCTTCTACCAACCCAGCAGTTCAAAAACATGCAGATATGAGTAGATCAATAGGTACCGCCTTGGTGGGAAGGTAACGGTGCTCCATGCAGTCATGCTGGCCACATGACCTTGGAGGTGTCTATGGACAATGGCAGCTCTTCAGCTTAGAAATGGAGATAAGCACCACCCCTCAGTGCCTGACACAACTAGACTTAATATCAGGGGAAACTTTTACCTTTACCTTTATCATGTCCTCAGCTGAGGGTCACCTCCCTCTTTTTTCCTCAGCCAAAGAGGGGCCTTTCAGACAGACGCTTCCAGCATTATTCACGATTATTCATGCTAAAGCTGATGGGAGTTGCAATCAACAACATCAGAGGGCCCACAGTATTCTGGCTAAAGAGTTAGTTGTCACTTGTGAGCCAAATTACCAAAAACTATTTGACTCAATTTTTCCTGATGCTTGATCTTCCAGGCACTGGGCCTCACTGAGCAATCTGGTGGCCTCCTTGCTGAACTCCATGAAATCCATTGCTTCCTTGCTTCTCTTGCTGTTCCTTTTCATCATCATCTTCTCCTTGCTGGGCATGCAGCTCTTTGGTGGCAAGTTCAACTTCGATGAGACCCAGACCAAACGCAGCACTTTTGACACTTTCCCCCAGGCTTTACTCACCGTCTTCCAGGTAAACAGATGTATGGAGTGCAAGTGGCACTTGTGGTCAATGGTTTGTGGAGCTCATGTCCTTGCTTGTTCAGGAGCCAGTGCATGCTTCTTTTGATCTTGTTGTTGTCATGCCAAGTTTAAGGCACCTTCACCACACAGCTGTATAAAATCCAAATCGAATAGGATTATTTGGCACTGTGGACTCAGATAACCCAGTTCAAAGCAGATATTGTGGATTATCTGCCTTGATATTCTGGGTTATATGGCTGTAAAAGAATAAATTAAATAATAATATTTTTAAAAATACCCACTTCCGGGGAAAGGCCCTAAGACTTGTTAGGACTTTAAAAGCTTAGATTATGAAATTCAGGGGGTTGAGCTTGGGAGTGACACAGGTTAAGATGGAGAGCCTGATGAGTGCGGGATAAAATCTGGATCCTTTCACGTTGTACAGTTATAGTGCAGTGCTTCCATTGTCATGGCTGCATCCTCTAGAACAGTGTTTCCCAACCTTTTTTGAGCCGCGGCACACTTTTTACATTTACAAAATCCTGGGGCACACCACCAACCAAAATGACACAAAATGACACTCTAACACAGTATTACATATAGTTAATATGTTTTTAAATGTATTTATACACTCAGTGTGAAACCTGGGCCTGTTTCGATGAACACAACATAGATATTCTGGCAGGAATGGCAGAAAGACACAAACTTCCCACACAGAACTCCCATAACCAAGAGAAAATACTATAAGAGTTTGGTGGGCATTGACCTTGGGTTTTGGAGTTGTAGTTCACCTATATCCAGAGAGCACTGTGGACTGAAACAATGTTGGATCAGGATCAAACTTGGCATGAATACTCAATATGCCCAAATGTGAACACAGATGGAGTTTGGGGAAAATAGACCTTGACATTAGTAGTTACAGTTTCTGGGATTTATAGTTAACACACAATCAAAGAGCATCCTGAAGTCTTGCAACAATGGAATTGAACCAAACTTGGCATATTGAACTCTCATTACCAACAGAAAGTACTGAAAGGGTTTGCTTGGGAACTGACCTTGAGTTTGGAAGTTGTAGTTCACCTACACCCAGGACTCAAACAATGTTTTGTTATGTTGTTGTTTGTTTTCTATCCAGAATCACAATGTTGGAAGGAGGCTCAGCATTTTAAGGTCCCTAAAACAGGCATGGGCAAACTTCGGCCCCCTGGGTGCTTTGGACTTCAATTCCCACCATCCCTAACAGCCCGAGGCCCTTTCCTGCTTAAATGGCTGAGGGGGAAAAAAGGAAAAGAGCCAGAGGCTGCTAGGAATGGTGGGAGTTGGAGTCCAAAACACCTAGAAGGTCCAAGTTTGCCCTGGCCAGCTTTCGACAGAGATCTCTTCCTCCCCCTCCCCCTTCACACCCTTTCTTCCCCCTCCTGCCAAACACTTACTTTTTCTTCTACATTGCCACTTCTGCGCCATTTTGATCCGAGGGGGCAGCATGAGCGTGTTCAGGAGGGGAGGAGGGAGGGAGGAAGACGTGACCTGTGTGGGCGCTACTGCGCAGACTCGCCCCAGAGCAAAGCGAGGCAAAGCGAGCAGAGTCAGGCTGGGAAGAAGGGAGCCCGAGTGGAGAAGAAAAAGTGTTCGGCAGGAGGGGGAAGAAAGGGTATTGGAGGTTCCAATTTCCCACGGCACACCTGATGATCGTTCATGGCACACTGGTTGGGAAACACTGCTCTAGAATACTAGAATTTACAATTTAGGGTGGAAAATTGAATATTCTCAGCCAGCTCGTAGTTAGTTCTCCTGGTGCCTCTGATCAAATGATGAACATGATCACACGAGGCATGTAAGTCACAATTACAACAGGATAACAATAGGGCTTATATTGTTGTCCTATTGGGAGGTATTTATGGATGATTTGTGTTTGCAAATGAAAAATTTTCCAAACTGTCTCCTATCAGGAAAACAACAGAAGAGGGATGGCATCATATGAGAAATCGTAATGAAAGATGACCTTATCCTACTTAATTGCAATGTACCTTCCTCACATGAGAAGCTCCTGCAAGTCCCAGATTTTGATAGGATAGAACCATGGGCACTTACAAGTAGAATTGTAGCACGATTAAATGTTGAATCTTCACAGATGCACACCGTGAAATGGTTTTAAAACTTTTATAACTGGCTTTAAACTGTCTTGTTTTGACTTGCCAAGTTGTTTAATATGTTTTTTCATCTTTAAATTGAGTTTATGATATTGTGTCCTGAAATCCTTGCATATAGACCTCTTGCTGTGAGGCTTCAAGTTCTTTCTGAGGCCCCTTCTACACTGCCATATAAAATCCAGATTATATGCTTTGAATTGGATTACATGGTAGTGTAAACTCATCTAATCCAGTTCAAAGCAGATAATGTGGATTACCTGGGTTATATGGCAGTTTAGAAGAGTTCTGACTTGGCAGTGATCCTAAAGTTGACATATCATAGGATTGTCAGATAATTAGCGAGTCAAAGTGCTGCTAATAATCCAGTTAATAGACTTCAAACAGTCTCTCTGCTTCTAGTGACTCTTATTTTTATTTACATTATTTACAACTGAGTCACATTTACTGCTACATGATCAGGCCCGGATTAGGCTCTTCGGCTGCCCGAGGCCAAGACGCCCTTCGCCGCACCCCCAGGGCATGGAAAGCCACGCCCCCAGGGCGCGGAAAGCCACACCACCAGGTCGCTGCTACGCATGTGCGGCAGCAGCCCCGGCCGTGCGGCTTCCGTCGCCGCCTCCTCCCGCGACCGGAATGAGGGCCCGAGGAGGTGGATGGAAGCCCCGCGGCACTGGCCCCATGGCTTCCGTCCACCTCGCGCCTTCCTTTCGGTTGCGGGAGGAGGAGGTGGACGGAAGCGCGCGGCACTGCTCGTGGGGCTTCCGTCCGCCGCCTCCTCCACCTCCCGTGACCGAAAGGAGGGCGCAAGGAGGAGGGCGGAACTTCCCTTCATCCTCCTCGTGCCTTCCTTTCGGTCGCGGAAGGAGGAGGTGGCGGACGGAAGCCCCACGAGCAGTGCAGCGCGGCTTCCATCCACCTCCTCCTCCTGCGACTGAAAGGAAGGCGCGAGAAGGATGAAGGGACGTCCCGCCCTCCTCCTGGCCGCCTGGGCCGCCCCTTGCAAAGGAAGGAGGCGGCCAGGAGGAGGAAGAGGAAGGGAAGCCCGCTGGTGTGCGTGCACATGCATGCATGCCCGCCAGCGGGGTGGAGCTTCCCTTCCTCCTCCTCGCCGCCTCCTTCCTTTGCAAGGGGACGGTCCAGGCAAGGGGAGGGCGCCATTCCCTCCTCCCCGCCCCCTCGCAGCACTCTCCTCCCGCCCTCTCCCGAGGTATGATGACTCTCTCGGGAGAGGGTGGGGGGAAAGCGCTGCGAGGGGGCGGTTAAATTTTTTTAATGCTTTCGGGGGATCGAATTCGCTGCCCCCCAAAACCTGCCACCCGAGGCCATGGCCTAGTCTGGCCTTATGGGTAATCCGGGCCTGTACATGATCACTTGCAGCTTGGATTTTTACCTAGGCAATTAGCGCAATCTGTTAACTGTTCTAACAGAGATTTTCTTGTCTAGATTTTTAATTCAGAGAGGGCTTGCTTTATCGTCATCTGAGAGTTAGAGAGTGTCGTATGCACAAGGCTCTCCTATGGTTTTCCATGGCTGAGTGGGGATTCACACCCTGGTCGTCTGAAGTCCTAGGCCCCTTTTACACTGCCGTATAATCCAGATTAATGATCAAAGAAGATAATCTACATTATCTGCTTTGAACTGGATTATCTGATTCTACACTGCCATGTTATCAAGTTCAAAGCAGATAATCTGAATTTTATATGGCAGTGTAGAAGGGGCCTCAATCTCAAGACACTGAACGTTTGGCTCCCTAATCAGCAAATTATTTAAGTGGGGGTAGCTTTCTGAAGTTAGCCAGGGACATTGTGGAACACAAAGGGTTAAAGTCCCATAACTCCTTCCCTGCCGCTTCCAATCAGGATGTGATTCCCTTCTCCTGCTACTTTCTTCTAATATTTGCTGTCTTCATAAACAGAACCTACTTTGGATCTGACTGACAATTCTAGCAGGGGGAAAGCTTTAAATGGCTACTAGGAAACTGTATTGTTTTCTAAACATTGTGTACCTAACTGAAGCTACGGTTGGCAGGCTGCATACCAGGAGGCATACCTATGGCTTTAATAGTCAACAAATTCTGGCAGTGAATTATTTCCAGAGGTAGCTGTTGGTAATGTAGCAAAATTAGATGAAATCCAAAAGTTGCAAAAGAACAATACTTTTCAGGTAAGCTTTGGAAACCTCACTGGTTTCTTCATCAGCAAATATGTTAAGCATCATACAGAAAAAAGAAAGGTGTTGATGTTAGAGTCACCAGTCTACATTGGTCATATGTCAGTTTTGTTGTCAGTTAAGATGGTCTAGGTCAGGGGTACTCGCACCTTTTCACCATGCGAGCTACTTATAAACCAACCAAGTCAAAATGATCTACTTACGCACTACTCAGAGAGCCATAAAAGCAAAATATTTGGAAATTTATTTCAGTGAGAGCCATATAATAAATTTTAAGACTGAATTCAACTATATGTGAGTATAATGAGCCCCTGAATTTATTCATAATAATGATGATAATATTCATTCAGCCTCTGCTAATAATAATAGTAATAATAATAGTAACAACAACAACAGTTTTCTAGAGTAGAGGGAGACCTTCAAGGGCCATCCAGTCCAACCTCCTTCTGCACCTGGGCGGCGTCGAGAGCCTGCAGGGTGGGATGGAGCCTTCCTCCCGCCCTGCCTGCGATTTACCAGGACGCCTACTGGTAGATCGCGATCTACCTAATGAGCACCCCTGCTCTAGGGAAATTATCAATGCAGGCGAAATCCACTCCTCTTCTTGACCAGGGAGAAATGCCAATGAAAGACAAGTTTAAAAAATTAGCTTCATAAGCAATAGAAAAGCCAATTCCCTGGATATCCATCTATCTGCCAGGGGTGGGCAATTACCGGCCCTCCAGGTGTTTTGGACTTCAACTCCCAGAAATCCTGGCCAGTTTACCAGCTGTTAGGATTTCTGGAAGTTGAAGTCCAAAACACCTGGAGGGCCAGTAATTGCCCACCTGTCCTTGTGTGAAGCTAATGGCCTCTTTCTAAGGCAGAAAACACTGAATTTCCCAAGAAGCCCTTGTGCTGTTACATGTTGAAAAACTAGTGAAAGGTGCATGTGTTGGGTGGTGGGGGTGGGGGGTTGACAAAAAGTTCCAAAAGTTTGTATTATGTGTTTTGTGCACTTGTTTGGCCAGTGAAGATACCATTATTTTGTAGATTTGGGATGTTGTTGTGATTGGCTAGGAAATGGTGCTACAGAGTTTAATCAGGCAGAACTTTGGCAGGTTTTCCTCCCAAACCTTTCTGCAGCTTTTCAAACATGGCTGTTTATTGGCCAGTGAAGTGTCCAGTTCTCTCTTCCCTTGACCTAGACAGACAGACAGACAGCAATAACATCTTGGAACTCTACAGTGTCTCTTCCTGATCCAGAATCTGTTAATGATTAAAGCTACAGAAGCCCAGTCCTTTTTTCAATGTGGCCACTACTAGTTTAGGGCAGTGTTTCCCAACCTTTTTTGAGCTGTGGCACACTTTTAACATTTAAAAAATCCGGGGGCACACCACCAACCAAAATGACACACCACCAACCAAAATGTTACTGTAACACAGTAAAGAATGGCTGGGGGTGGTGACCTGCTGGGTGTGCCGGGGAGGGGAGGAGCCAGGCCACTGCTGGCTCTGCCACTGCTGGGGCAGTGCCAAGCCAGCACTGCCACCCCTCAAGGCTCAAGGCGAAGCTATGGGAGCGCTGAAGCTGGGGGAGGGGGCGGAGCCAGGCCGTATCATGCCCTGAACCCTCTTTCCGGCTTCAGTTCTCTCACAGCTTCACCAGCTTTGAGAGGGCAGTGCCAAGCCAGCATTGTGCTGTCTCTGCCACCGCTGGCTTGGCACTGCCCCCTGAAGGCTGGCAAAGCTGTGGGAGTGCTGAAGCCGGGGGGAAGGAGCGGAGCCAGGCTGCATCATGCCTCCCCTCCCCCCCGGCTTCAGCTCTCCTACAGAGGAGGAGCATGAGCGGTGGACGGGCTTCAGTAGGCAGGGCTCCTCCGCGCGGCTTCAACAAGCAAAGTCATGGCGAGAGTCATGGCGGATTGGAGGCTGGCTGGGGAAACGGCTGAAGGAGGCGGCGCCCCGGTCCCTTCTTTTTCTTTGCCGCCACCTGGCCCTTCCTCCTCCTCTCCCAAGCAGCAGGAGTTTGGCAGGAGGAGGGGGGAAGGAAGGGGGGCAGAGAGTTTTTCTCGCGGCACACCTGATGATCGCTCACGGCACACTAGTGTGCCACGGCACACTGGTTGAGAAACACTGGTTTAGGGAATCCAAGGACCTCACTGGCTAAGTATTCCAGTGGTCCTACCCTAAACTACAAGCCCCAGAATTCTGCAGGAAGCAGCCACACAATTGAAAGTGGGTGCTAGTGCTTTAAAGCTCTTAATGTGATAAGATAGTTATGAAATCCACTTGGTTACCTTGGACAACCAGGCAAGACAAACGAGCAGGCTATGAACTAACAACAAAACAAACAAGGAGGTAAGGGTACCCAAACACTGCAAAAGGTCTATGCACTCCCTATCAAATAATTATCAACATATTAGTATATATCACAAAACCGAATGTATTTGGCATGCAAACAGTACATATGTATGTATACAGATCTCACTTCCTGAGAGGATGTCACAGATGCTCTTAAAGAAATAATAGGTTTTTTGGCCTATTATTGTTGTACACGGGACAGAAGGGAGGGCACGACCGTTGGCCCCCACAACCACAGGGAAATTTCGAGGTGGTTATGCTTTGAGAACCTACCTCTGTTCTCTGCGTCCTGAGCACACGCCGGATTTGTTTACTTTGAGCTCGTACCTGGTGGCTACGAAAATAGGCTGACCTCCACCTAACTGGAATATTCTATTCAATCATCTGGATAATCCAGACTTTACAGGGTGTTTTCACTTCTACCACGGACTTTCCAGTTGGAATGGACTTCTTACATCACTCCGGTAACTTTTTACACTAGAGACTTTCTATTGATGTTTTGATCTTGCGTTTTGGATTAATTATACATACATATGTACTGTTTGCATGCCAAATACATTCGGTATAGTGATATATACTAATATGTTGATAATTATTTGATAGGGAGTGCATAGACCTTTTGCAGTGTTTGGGTACTCTTACCTCCTTGTTTGTTTTGTTGTACCTTGGACAACCCACACTCTCTCCTCCTCAGAGTAGCGCAATGGCAAGCATCTTCTGAACAAATCTTGCCAAGGAAACCCTCTGATAGGGTCACCATGGGCCAGGAAGGACATGAAGGCACACATCAACAACTGCCATTACCAAACAACTTTAGTCTGCCTTCACAACTTCTGGTTGGGTATACTGTTATAACATCAGAAAGAATAGATATTATTCTTTCCCAATCATCCCATCTCTACTTTAATAATATTTGTTAATGACTCAAGTTAGATGAGATCGTGCATATCTGAAATTCTGAGGAGAAGAAGACTGGTGCTTTCAAGAAGCAGCCAGCCTCAAATCTTGATTGTGAAAAAGGACAAAAGCCATTTTTGGACCAGAATTCCATATACCAGACTTGCTTGAATACACTTTGGTTTTGACCTTTGGGCTGTGGCATGAATCTTATTCAATGTGTGCTTCCAGAATAATAATTTATGCTGTTTCCCCTTTCCCATTACACAGATCCTGACTGGGGAGGACTGGAACACAGTGATGTATGATGGGATCATGGCCTACGGAGGCCCCTATTTCCCAGGCATGCTGGTCTGCGTCTATTTCATCATCCTCTTTATTTGTGGCAACTGTATCCTTTGACTCTTGGGATGGCCGTGAAGATTAACAGATCTTACAGCCAGGAGGATTATGCTAGGCTGCTGGAGTGCTAATTAGCGCAGAAATGTGTTGTTGTCTTTACCCCTCTCCCATTTGTGGAAACAGATGGATGAAGTTGGTCAGAGATTATACCTCTTACCAGGCCTCTTTCCGGTCTGATAAAGGGATCCCTCCAACTATATTTGTGGGGACCTTTACAAGTAAGGTGAACATTTAAATGAACCCATCCCAGAATCATGTCCTTTTTTTTGCAGGAACATTAGTGTTTGGGTCAGTTGTTTACTGGATGAACCATAGAGCACAACCATCTTTCTCAGTCCATGTTGTTTAATGCACTCGGTGTGCAGCACATAAAGCTGGGATTGTCAACTGTATTTCTATTTCATATGTAGAGTTACCCAACTCTTTTCATGAGAATAATAGTTTCTGCAAACACACACACACACACACATATATATATAAAGAGCTGTCGTGTTTAGTAGCCCAGTGTTTCCCAACCTTTTTTGAGCCGTGGCACACTTTTAACATTAAAAAAAATCCGGGGGCACACCACCAACCAAAATGACACAAAATGACACTCTAACACAGTAAAGAACGGCTGGGGGATGGTGGCCTGTTGGGAGTGCCAAAGCCAGGAAGAGGGAGGAGCCAGACCACGCCATGCCCCGCCCCCTCCCCCGGCTTCAGTTCTCCCATAACTTCGCCAGCCTTGAGGGGGCAGTGCCAAGCCAGCATTGTGCTGGCTCTGCCACCGCTGCCTTAGCACTGCCCCTCAAGGCTGACGAAGCTGTGAGATCGCTGAAGCTGGGGGAGGGGGCGGAGCCAGGCCGCACCATGCCCTGCCCCCTTCCCCCGGCTTCAGTTCTCCCACAGCTTCGCCAGCTTTGAGAGGGCAGTGCTAAGCCAGCATTGTGCTGGCTCTGCCACCACTGGCTTGGCACTGCCCCTCAAGGCTGGCGAAGGGTGGGAGCTGAAGCTGGGGGAGGGGCGAGCCAGGCTGCGTCATGCCCTCCCCGGCTTCAGCTCTCTCACAGAGGAGGAGTATGAGCTTTGGATGGGTTTCAGTAGGCAGGGCTCCTCCGCGCGGCTTCAACAAGCAAGGGGCAAGAGTCATGGCGAGAGTCATGGCGGATTGGAGGCTGGTTGGGGAAACGGCCGAAGGAGGTGGCGCCCCGGTCCCTTCTTTTTCTTCGCCGCCACCTGGCCCTTCCTCCTCCTCCTCTCCCAAGCAGCAGGAGTTTGGCTGGAGGAGGGGGGAAGGAAGGGGGGCAGAGAGTTTTTCTCGCGGCACACCTGATGATCACTCACGGCACACTAGTGTGCCATGGCACACTGGTTGAGAAACACTGTAGTAGCCTATAGACAGCAAAACCACACAACGCAGACACACCAATCCAGGCCACATACACACAAAAGCCAACAAGGTATGTTTACCACCCGAAAAATGAAACGAAAAAATTTAACAACAAGGTCAAAAAAACAATTGGTCTACAACTCCCATGACCCCCCACACTAATGCAGCACTGCGCATGAGCGGAAACAATTCCCGCATGCGCAAACCGCTTTTCCCTCCCCCTCCCACCACCACGGAAAAAAGAAGAAGGCCTGCCATCTTACCTGTCTCCTGTGGCCAGCGAGGAATGGCTGGCAGCGGCTGAAGACCTAAAGGAGGAAGGAGGTCCGCTGTTTCCGGTGGAGCCGTGGCCTCGATTGGTGCCACGGAGACCTCCGGAGGCTGGGCCACGACACCAAGCGAGGCCACGGCTTCGCCAACAACAGCGGCCCTCTCTCCTCCTTCCGCTGCAGGGGAATGGCTGGTGGCGGCGCGGGATGAAAAAGACCTAAAAGGAGGAAGGAGGCCCGTTGTCCTTTGCGAAGCCGTGGCCTCGATTGGTGTCGCGGCCCAGCCTCCGGAGGCCTCCGCGGCTCCAGTCGAGGCCACGCAGGCCCGCTGTCTTCGCCAAAGCCGTGGCCTTGATTGGTGCCGCAGAGCCCACCGGAGGCCGGGCCGCGACACCAAGCGAGGCCCCGGCTTCACCGAAGACAGCGGGCCTCCATGGCCTCGATTGGAGCCGCGGAGGAAAGGGGGGAGGAAGAAAAGAGAGAAGGAGGGATGGAAACAGGGAAGGACGGAAAGAAAGAAGGAAAGAGGTCACGAGGGAAGGAGGAAGAGAAAACAGACAGGTAAGAAAAGGCAATACAAGAGGTAGAAGCTGGTGAAGGGACTAGCAAAAAGAAGGAAAAAAGGTAGTAAGGGGATGCAGGAAGGGAGACAAGGGGAGGGATGGCAGGAAGGAGGGAAAGGAAAGACGGAAGAGAGGGAGAAAAGGCAGGAGGACAGAGCGAAGAGAAAAGCTGAGGGATGAGGGGGAGAGGGAAGAAAGGAAGTACAAAAGGCAGGAAGGGATGTTACTGTTGGTCTTCGCCACATGCACACACATATATACATAAAGACATGCACACATATACCCGCATATACATATACAAACACACATATACATAAGTATACACATATACACGCATATACATATGTACACACACATACAGTATATGCAGACTGGGCCACAGGAAAGAGAAAAACAAGGAAGAGGGAAGAACAGGAAATAAAAAGTGAAAGACGGAAGGAAGGAAACAGGGAGGGAAGAAAGGTAGGATGGATAGAAGGAAGGAAGATAAGAAGGAACGGAAAGCTAATTCACTCCCTACTTCCTTCTTTGGAGCCAGGCAGATTTGTCCTTGGCACAATAGTTGATTTTGCTCAGCTATTGCCTCTTGCGCTTTCTCAGCCCTGTGATATTTGGCCCATCTTTTTTTACTCTTCCTCCCAGCAGCAGCCTATGAGTCTATGAATAGAGGAAGTCCTCATTCAATCACTCCCTTTCTTGGTCTCTAAAGTTATCAATCAAACCAATCTTCCCACTCCAATGGTTACCACATATACGTGTGTTTGTTCTTAGAGTACACCTCCGCCTCCCCTGTATGAAGACTCCTCTCGACCCCAGTCCTGAAGGACTTCTCCCTCACAAAGAAATCTGCTCCACTCCTATCTCACCTCATGTTTTTAGCTATAGTGTTTTATCCTACACATGCGGCCCGCTCACTGTTACTGTGTTATATATGATTTTATTTTAATTTTACATTGTTTGTTGTATTTTTATGCCTTATGCCAGTGTTTCCCAACCACTGTGACGCAGCACACTAGTGTGTTGTGACGGACTTCCTGCTGTACTGCGAGAAAAGCTCTCTGCCCCCCTTCCTTCCCCCTCCTCCTGCCGAACTCCTGCTGCTTGGGGGAGGAGGAGGAAGGGCCGGAGCGCCGGTGAAGAAAAAGAAGGAGCCGGGGAGCCACCTCCTTCGGCCATTTCTCCAGCCAACCTCCAATGCGCCATGACTCCCACCCTTCGCTCGGTGAAGCCGCGCAGAGGAGGACCCCGCCCATTGAAGCCCGACCACCGCTCATACTCCTCCTCCGCGCAGCTTCAGATTCAGCTGTGGGAGAGCTGAAGCCAAAAGGCAGGGCATGGCACGGCCTGGCTCCGCCCCCTCCCCCGGCTTTGGCACTCCCAGCAACTGCTCCAGCCTTGAGCGGCAGTGCCAAGCCAGCATTGTGCTGACTCTGCCACCGCTAGCTTGGCACTGCCCCCTCAAGGCTGGAGACGCTGCTGGGAGAGCTGAAGCTGGGGAGAGGGGCGGGCATGGCGCAGCATGGCTCGGCATGGCTCCGTCCCCTTCCCCGGCTTCAGCACTCCCAAGAGCTGCTCCAGCCTTGAGGAGACAGTGCCAAGCCAGCATTGTGCGGACTCTGCCACCGCTAGCTTGGCACTGCCCCCTCAAGGCTGGAGAAGCTGCTGGGAGAGCTGAAGCTGGGAGGGGGCAGGGCATGGTGCGGCCTGGCTCCGCCCCTCCCGGCCGGCACTCCCAGCAACTGCTCCAGCCTTGAGCGGCAGTGCCAAGCCAGCATTGTGCTGACTCTGCCACCGCTAGCTTGGCACTGCCCCCTCAAGGCTGGAGAAGCTGCTGGGAGAGCTGAAGCCGGGGAGAGGGGGCAGGGCATGGTGCGGCCTGGCTCCGCCCCCTTCCCCAGCTTCGGCACTCCCAGTAGCTGCTCCAGCCTTGAGGGGACAGTGCCAAGCCAGCATTGTGCTGACTCTGCCACCGCTAGCTTGGCACTGCCCCCCTCAAGGCTGGAGAAGCTGCTGGGAGAGCTGAAGCCAGGGAAAGGGGCGGGGCATGGTGCAGCCTGGCTCCACCCCCTTCCCCGGCTTCGGCACTCCCAGCAGCTGCTCCCAGCAGGCCACCACCCCACAGCTGTTCTTTACTGTGTTAGAGTGTCATTTTGTCTCATTTTGGTTGGTGGTGTGCCCCAGGATTTTTTTGAATGTTAAAATTGTGCCGCGGCTCAAAAAAAGTTGGGAAACACTGCCTTATGTAACTTATGTTTTGTTTGCATTTTGATTTCATTTATTGTATTGTGTTATTGGGCTTGACCTCATGTAAGCCACCCTGAATCCCCATTGGGGAGATGGTGGTGGGGTATAAATAAAGTTGTTTATTATTATTATGATATCTTGATCTCATGTGTGCATTGAAGGCAAGTGTTGGGGCCGAAATTATGGATTTTAATATAACCTGTGGATACGTTGAGAGTCACTCCACAAAGAGGGAAAATGCCAGCACTGCATCAAAGGGGGCAACCACCCTTGTTTACTGCCACTGCCATTTCCCTATCCAAGCATTCAAAAATGCCCGGAGCAGTGCCATAGTGGAGAGAGCTGGGGGATTGGCACACCTTTTAAGTTCTCCCAGGATGAACTAAGTTCTTGCCTTGCATTACTCTATACAGAGAGTGGTTCCTGTTTTTATATAAATGCCATGGTACAGTATTTACATTGACCTATGGATAACTTGACTCAGGTTTTTGGGACTGATTATTGCCTGAAATATCTAGACTTATCTCTCTCGGCATTACTTCGCGAACAAAGATTCAGGAAGGACTCATCCCACGCTTTTTACAAGCGCGTTGATGACTAAAAAGGCCAATCTGAGATAGGCAAGTTCGGTTGCAGAAAGCACAGCAGAAAGTCTCCTTGGGTGATGTTGTTTTCAAGTTGCGGTTCTTTCTGCGTTGTTGTTTCTCTTCGAGGCTCATTCGACGTGTCTTCTCGAAAGAGGCCGCAGCATTGTGGATAGTGCATCTCCATGCCTCCTGATGTGAGGCCAGCGTGGACCATTGTTGGTGATCAATCTGGCCGAGCCTGAGATGTTGTTTCAGGGAGTCCTTATATCTCTTTTTGGGGAGCCTCAAAACTGACCATGTATAAACAAACAGTGGCCCCTTCTACATTGCCATATAATCCAAATTATCCAAGCAGGTAATCCACATTATTTATTTATTTATTTCCAGCATTTAGATGCCGCCCTTCTCACCCTGAAGGGGACTCAGAGCAACTTACAAGATATATATATATATATATATATATATACACACACATATATACATACACACACACACTATATTATATTATTAGCATAGTGCAATATCAGTATTATATATCACTATATTGCACTATACCATTATATTGTAATATTATTAGTAATATTCCATGTAATATAAATATATAATTATAATATTGTATTATTACTAGTATTATAATGTATTACATTATAATATTATAAATATTATATTATATTATTAGTAAAGACAAGATGAGTATACACTGCCATATAATCCAGTTCAAAGCAGATAATTTGGTTTTTATTTGACAGTATAGAAAAGGCCAAAGAAGGTCTTTGGGTTATTATCATGCTGTGTAACTAAAAAAAGTAATAGGATCTCATAGAAGATGGAAACTTTTCTCTTTTGAAAGGGAAAATAATGTAAACTTGCTTGAAGTTCCCAACTTTAAGACCTTCCACCTGGTGGTCACCAGGCGCAGAGCCTTCACGATTGTGGCTCCATATCTAAGGAATATCTTGCCGGCAGAAACCCAAGCTCTGCGAAGCTTAATAATAATAATAATAATAATACTGTTTATTTCTATTCCGCTCTTCTCACCACGAAGGGGACTCAGTGCGGAATACAGTACACATACGACAGACAGTCCCTGTCGGAAGACATACAATTTACACATAGACAGTACAGTGCAGTTTTTAGAAGGACTTCTTCTTTCCTGGCTGCGTCATACAGGGTGTGTGTCATAGGATGTGAATGCTCCATTACGACATCATTGTTGTTATTTCCTTGCGTCATTGTGCCTTCACGTCACAAGGGGGTGCTGTTGTTCCATCCTCATGACGGGAGCCTTTCTTTTGGAGGGGATGCAAAACATTCTTATTCCGGCAAGCATTCAAATCCTGCTGATTGGTGATTTCTCTTTGTTTTAATTTGGTTTTTATGTATATTGTTCTTGTTCGCACTGTAAACCGCCCCAAGCCCTTGGGGAGTGGTGGTATATAAATTGGAATAATATAAATAAATAAATAAATAAAGCCATAGAGGGAGTGTTTATCAACAACTGAGGCCCCTTCTACACGGCCATATAATCCAGATGATCAAAGCGGATAATACACATTCTGTACTTTGAACTGGATTATCTGAGTCTACACTGCCATATAATAATCCAGTTCAAAGACGATAATCTGGATTTTATATGGCAGCGTAGAAGGAGCCCTAGTTTGCCTGTGATTCAATTGCTGTAGTGGGCATTATTTAGTGGAACTCAAATCCCTCCGCAGCTCTGAATTTGGAGGGATGGATGTCTGATACATACTTTTCTTTCACACTACACAATTATGACTGTAAAAGTGGTATGTAGTGTTAAAGAGACTGTTTGTACCCTTTCTGCAGTAGGCTGCTATGAGAATAAAGAAACAAATGGAGTTTACTCTATATAGTATACCAGCTTGGGGACCCGGCGGTGCCCGGGTCATTTGAGAAGTGCAGCAGGATGTAGAGTGGGTCATGGGGGCTCTGTGTGCCAAGTTTGGTCTTGATCCATCATTATTGGGAGTTGCAGTGGTATCATGAAATTACTGAAGGTAGTGCAAGTCCCATCATCTGTGGTCCACCCTCCCCCAAAGTGTAGTAGGATGTAGATTGGGTCATGGGGGCTCTGTGTGCTAAGTGTGGTCTGTATTGGTGAATGGATGAGGGTTGCATTGTTTTTAGGAAGTGAGTGAAGGTACCTCAAGTCCCATCACCCGTGGTCCGTCTCACAGAAAACTGCACCAGGATGTAGAGTGGGTCATGAGGGCTCTGTGTGCCAGGTTTGGTGTTGATCAGTCATTGGATTAGGTTTGTAGCAGTCTTGGAAAGTGAGGGAAGGTACTGCAAGTCTCATCATCCATGTTCCGCTCCCCTCCAAAGTTCAGTAGGATGTAGAGTGGGTCACTGGGGCTCTGTGTGCCAAGTGTGGTCTTTATCAGTGTTTGTTGGGGGCCGCAGTGGTCTGTGGGAACAGAGGGGTGTGAAAGTACTACAAATCCCATCATCCCTTGTAAGTCCTCCCCCGAACCTCACCAGGACATGAAGGTAGTCATGGGGGTTATGTGTGCCAAGTTTGGTCTCGATCAGTAATTGGATGAGGGTTGCAGAGGACTTGGGAAGTGAGTAGAGGTACTTCAAGTCCCATCATCCATGGTCCACCTTCCTCCGAACTGCACCAGGACATAGGGTGGGTTATGGGGGCTGTGTGTGCCAAGTGTGGTCTGTATTGGTCCTTTTTGGTGGCCTCAGTGGTCTGGGGTAACCAACGTGTTTGAAAGTACTACAAATCCTATAATCCGTGGGTCATGTCCCCCGAACCGCACCAGGACGTAAAGGGGGTTAGGGGGGTTATGTGTACAAAGTTTGATGCAGCTCCATCACCCGCTCTGGCCTGTGAAAGTGGCTGCCAATCAGAAAGCTGCCACATATTCTTCCTTCCGCCCTTCCGCCCTTCGCACACATACAAACATTCCGCTTTATTAAGGTATACAGATATACAGATGTAGGAAACGGTATCTGTGAAATGATGATTCTGGAATTGTGAGAGTCTGTGTGGAGAAGATTTCTGCCCTTTCTTTCCGGCGTTTTACTTTCTCTCTTCTTCTACTATTTCTCCGCCTGCTCCCATCCTGCATCGCCTTGCACAATACAGAGAGGCGCCAGCAGAGGGGGAACAAAGCAACGAGGCGGAAGAGAAAGATGTGAAGGTGAGAATTGAAATCCTTGACCTTCAGTTCTGACTTGGGTGGCTTTTAGAGAAGTAACTGATTCTAAATGGACACTATATTTATATCGCAGTCTAGTTAAAAGCCACAACTTTGCAACCTGGCATGAAATATCCTGGGAGGAAATCCAGTTAGTGATCTAAACCCTGGGTGGATTATGGATTTCAAATTCATACAGGATTTTGATGAAGTACAACTGTAGGGAATTCTCTACTTGTGACGCAGCCATCCATAATGCATGTGTGTGTGTATCTCTCTCGGCATTACTTCGCGAATGAAGATTTTGTAGGAAGGACTCATCCCATGCTTTTTACAAGCGCGTTGATGACTAAAAAGGCCAATCCGAGATAGGCAAGTCTGGTTGCAGAAAGCACAGCAGAATGTCTCCTTGGGTGATGTTGTTTCCAAGTTGCGGTTCTTTTTGCGTTGTCTTTTCTCTTCAGCATGTCTTCTCGAAAAGAGCATTGTGGATAGTGCATCTCCATGCCTCCCGATGTGAGGCCAGGGTGGACCATATTTGGTGATCAATCTGGCCAAGCCTGAGATGTTGTTTCAGGGAGTCCTTATATCTCTTTTTTGGGGCGCCTCTCTTTCGCTGTCCCATGGCGAGTTCACCATAGAGTAGTATCTTTGGGAGGCGGTGGTCCTCCATCCTAGAAACGTGCCCTGCCCAGCACTGCTGGGTTCTCAATAGCATGGCCTCAATGGTTGTGATCCCTGCTTGCTCATGGACAGCAACATTAGTCACATAGTCGGTCCAGTGTATATTTAGGATTGTGCGAAGACAGCGCTTATGAAAGCGTTCGAGGAGTCGTAGGTGTTGGCGATAGGTGACCCATGTTTCAGGCCCATAGAGGAGAATAGACCGTACGATAGCTCTGTACATGCTGATTTTGGTGCTTTGCCTCAGATGCTTGTTGCTCCAGACTCTTTTGTGAAGCCTTCCAAATGCACTATATGCCTTTGCTAGTCTGTGATCTATCTCTTTATCAATCTTGGCATCTGAAGAGATGATGCTTCCCAGGTAGGTGAACTGCTGAACGGACTTAAGCACAGATTTTCCTATGCTGGCATGGGGATGATGGTGTTCTTCCTGTGGTGTGGGCTGGTAGAGGACTTCCGTTTTCTTCAGGCTGACTTCCAGCCCAAACAGCTCTGCAGCTGTTGCAAAGCAGGATGTTAGGCGCTGCAGAGCTGCTTCTGAATGGGCGACAAGGGCAGCATCATCAGCAAAAAGCAGCTCACGGACTAGATAGTTTAGAGCAGGGGTGGGCAACTATTTTTTCCAAGGGGCCACACGAGAGCCAAAAAATATTATGGAGGGCCGCACCTAAAGGCGGAACTACATGCTAATCTACATAATTTATTTATTTATTCACTTACTATATTTACTATATATTACACATCATTAATATTAACATATTAATATATCAAGAAATATTCATATATTATTAGTATTAATATCATAATTATTATATTATAGTATATATATATATAAACATAATATATTGAAATTATAATATATCATATAACATTATATTATTTATTATATTATTTTATTATTGTTATAAAATTATTATACAATAATAATAAAAACCACTAAAATAAAATAATGCTTCCTTATAGTCCCCTTCTCTGGAGATTTTTATGCAGAGGCCAGGCAGGGGAGGCAAGCCAGGGGCCCTTAGGCGGGCCGGATAGAATCAGCCAAAGGGCCGCATCCGGCCCCCGGGCCGCAGTTTGCCCACCCCTGGTTTAGAGTCTTAGTGCGAGCCCTCAGATGGCTTAAGTTGAAGAAGCTGCCATCAGTACGATAGTGTATATATATGCCATCTTCTTCTTGGAGGTCTGCCGTAGCCCTTTGGAGCATCATGCTGAAGAAGATTGTAAATAGTGTTGATGCAAGAACACAACCTGTTTCACTCCATTAGTTATTAGAAAGGGCTCCGAGAGAGCGTCGCCATATCTGACTTGGCCGCGCTGGCCCTCATGTAACAGGATAATCATTTTGAGGAATTTGGGGGGACATCCTAGACGTTCCAGGATCTGCCACAGACCTTTTCTTCTCACAGTGTCGAAGGCTTTGGTTTACTTAAAGAGTGTACCAAACTGGCCCTAAATATGTTACTATTAATATTATTATTGTGTGGATAAGTTTTCCAGTCAGTTGTCAAATTATGACAACCACATGCATTTCATAGGGGTTTCTTAGTTAAAATACAATTAAATTGCATATAAAATTGAGATAGGTTTGCCAGTTCCCTTTTCTTAATTACGGCTGCAGTGTATGGGATTCATTGGCAGTTTCCCATCCAAGAACGAATCAGTGATGACCCTACTTAGTTTTCAAAATCAGGCAAATCTGTGCCTTTAGTGTATTTAGGCTGATACTATTACTACTGTTATTAATTCATTTGTATGTCATTTTCATCCAATACTGTTCATTTATATGCAACTTTTTATAACTTACATAAGTTAAAAGAATCAGAATTAACAGTTATTCAGCCATAAATAAAAACATAAAGAAAAAAATTAAAATACAATTAAATTAGCCTTAAAATTGAACCAACTAAAGCAAATCCGCCACAAATATTGAGATTTGTTAGGATCAGCAAAATAGGGCACTATTAAAAGCCCTTGCAGTCATTTTTTTTTAAAAAAGTTCATCAGAATGGAAAATGCCATGCTTGCCAAAGGAAGGACAGAAAGGTCTCTTCCTGCTGGAGACACATGATACCTCTCAAGTGGATATCATAAGCCTATATAGACAATGAGATTCAAAATATGAGGATTCCGGCTCTAAGGAATCCTAAGGGGTTGCTGGATTATTACATATAAATTTACATTTTAAAGTAAGCGAGACTCACAGGGACTCTACAGAGCATTATCTATTTATAGAAGAGCTCTTAGATTATAGTGATCTTTGCCACAGTCTAGACATAAAATGTGGGCTGAGTGGGATTTTTTCCACAGAGTTTTAAAATTTAAATAACACATCCTCAGGGAGCAGAGTTCTGTGGGGAAGGGCATCTCAAATGCAATCTCCAAAGGAACAGACCCGGGGGCCTTAAACAATATTTACCTCCTGCTAAAGCAGGGGTGCTCACATTTTTTCAGCATGGGAGCTACTGATTAAAAAACCAAGTCCCAAAGATCACCTACCCAGAAATTTAAAACGTATAACTATTTTCTTATTTATTTATATTTATTATTCATTTTTATGTACCGCTCCTTCCAGCAGGCTCGGGGCAGTTTACATAAAATGAAGTTATAAAACATCAACATTTCAATTTAATAACAACAATATAAAACAGAGCATTAAAATACATCCAGCCACCCCATTTCTCCCACACTGCCATATTACCACACATATTATCAGCCAGAAAGTAAGAAAGAGGCTTTTGAACTGCAAGGCCATTTAATACTCAGCAAGGTAAACAAAGGGGCATGCAAAAATACATCCAACCACCCCATTTCTCCCACACTGCCATATTACCACACATATTATCAGCCAGAAAGTAAGAAGAGAGGCTTTTGAACTGCAAGGCCATTTAATACTCAGCAAGGTAAACAAAGGGGCATGCAAAAATACATCCAACCACCCCATTTCTCCCACACTGCCATATTACCACACATATTATCAGCCAGAAAGTAAGAAAGAGGCTTTTGAACTGCAAGGCCATTTAATACTCAGCAAGGTAAACAAAGGGGCATGCAAAAATACATCCAACCACCCCATTTCTCCCACACTGCCATATTACCACACATATTATCAGCCAGAAAGTAAGAAGAGAGGCTTTTGAACTGCAAGGCCATTTAATACTCAGCAAGGTAAACAAAGGGGCATGCAAAAATACATCCAACCACCCCATTTCTCCCACACTGCCATATTACCACACATATTATCAGCCAGAAAGTAAGAAGAGAGGCTTTTGAACTGCAAGGCCATTTAATACTCAGCAAGGTAAACAAAGGGGCATGCAAAAATACATCCAACCACCCCATTTCTCCCACACTGCCATATTACCACACATATTATCAGCCAGAAAGTAAGAAGAGAGGCTTTTGAACTGCAAGGCCATTTAATACTCAGCAAGGTAAACAAAGGGGCATGCAAAAATACATTCAACCACTCAATTTCTCCCACATTTCCATATTCTCCAACATATATTTCTCAAGGAACAAAGCAAGCAGAGAGGCTTTGGACCTAAAAGGCCATTTTTAAAAATAAAAAGGAAACAAAGAGACATGCCACAGTACAATCAAACACCCACCCCATTTCTCCCACATTTCCATATTCCCCAACATATATTTCTCAAGGAACAAAGCAAGCAGAGAGGCTTTGGAGCTAAAAGGCCATTTTAAACATTAAAAATAAACAAAGAGACATGCCACAGAACAATCAAGCACCCACCCCAAAGTAAAAAGACCGACCTTTGAGATGCAGTAAGGAAATGACCCCAAAGCGTCCTCCTTCTTCTCCTCTGTCATTGCTCCTATTTCCACGCCGCCAGCATGCGTGCCGCCTCCAAGAGCTCACGAAAGTGCGAGAGGCAGAATGGGTGCTTCTGCGCATGCGCGCGGGTCCAGCCATGCATCGCGTCATCCAGGCCCACCCCCTTGGTCTCCTACGACTCTGAGTGGCAGGAGAAGGATGGAGGGAGGAGGAGGAGGAATCCAAAAGAGGGGCCCCATTCTGACTCTGGAGCTTTTGGAGGCGGCGCGCGAGCAGGGAGCGGGGAGGAGCAACGACGGAGGACTTCTTTGCAGCGTGCAGGGGCGCGTGAAGAGGACCAAGAGCAAAAAACCTGGTCAGGGGCCTGAAGATCAACAGGATGAGGCCCGAAGATTACCCTGGTGATCGCGATCACCGTTCTGAGCACCCCTGTGCTAAAGCCATACCTTGCCCTGCTATTCAGGGACAAATCACACTAGAAAGCACAGCTATTTTGCTCTGGGGACGTTTCCTGATTAGTACTAAAATTACCTGTTCAATTGCATTTGGCCTTTATCTTCTTGCCTCATTCACTCTTCTATTGTTCTATTGACATTTGAATTGGAGGAATCTGGCTTGTAAATGTGCTCTAGTTCAATCCAGTACAGACTTTTTGGGCAACTGAATTCATTGTCCAATACTCAAAACAAAATATGCTACTTGAGCAACCGTGTTATACTCAATGCTATACCTAACACATTCAAAGGGTCCGACTGAGGGAGAAATCAATCAAATAACATCATGTCATAAAAAGATTTTTTAGTGTAGACAATTTCCAATGTGCTCAATAGCTATAACAATATCACGGTGGTGCAATGTCATGCAATTTACACACAATATAACAGAAAATATAGACAGATGCAGCCCTTACAATCTACTGGGCCAGAGCAATGCTCACACTCAGTAAGAGTCACCCTTAGTAGTCAGTAGGAGTTAGTAAACTCTCATACTGTAGTCCAAGTCATTGGGGAGCTTTGAAGCTTAGGAGAGCTGGCTTGCTGCTTAGTGAGCAGGCGCCTACGGCGGGAGGTAAGCTGACGCCAAGGTGGCCGTTTCGCGTGAACCGCTTCCTCAGGGCGCTCGGGACTTCTAGCCGCTCCTCCCCGGTATGGAAGTAACTCAATGTTTGACTCAGGGGTGAAACAGGAGATTTCGCATGTTTTGCGACGTAATACCAATCGGTCTGAAGAATGATCTCCTGGGCTACCGGGGAGGAGCGGCTAGAAGTCCCGAGCGCCCTGAGGAAGCGGTTCACGCGAAACGGCCACCTTGGCGTCAGCTTACCTCCCGCCGTAGGCGCCTGCTCACTAAGCAGCAAGCCAGCTCTCCTAAGCTTCAAAGCTCCCCCAATGACTTGGACTACAGTATGAGAGTTTACTAACTCCTACTGACTACTAAGGGTGACTCTTACTGAGTGTGAGCATTGCTCTGGCCCAGTAGATTGTAAGGGCTGCATCTGTCTATATTGTTGTTATATTGTGTGTAAATTGCATGACATTGCACCACCGTGATATTGTTATAGCTATTGAGCACATTGAAATTGTCTACACTAAAAATCTTTTATGACATGATGTTATTTGATTGATTTCTCCCTCAGTCAGACCCTTTGAATTTGTAAGGTATAGCATTGAGTATAACACAACTGAATTCATTGGCCAGGCCTGTATGTTTCACAATCAAGTGGCTCTTTGTATGTATGTGTGCCTTCAGGTTGCTGGTCAGCTTATGGCAGGGGTGCTCACACTTTTTCAGCATGCGAGCTACTTATAAAACAACCAAGTCAAAATGATCTTCCTACCCACTACTCAGAGAGCCATAAAAGCAAATATTTGGAAATTTATTTCAGTGAGAGCCATATAATATATTTAAGACTGAATTCAACTAAATGTGAATATAATAAGCCTCTGAATTTATTCATAATAATAATGATGATAATATTCATTCAGCCTCTGCTAATAATAATAATAATAGGTTCCTAGAGTAGAAGGAGACTTCCAAGGGCCATCTAGTCCAATCTCCTCCTGCCAAAAGGGAAAAACACAATCAAAGCATTCCTCACAGATGGCCATTCAGCCTCTGATGATGATAATAACAACAACAACAACAACAACAACAATGGGTTCCTAGAATAGGAGAAACCTCCCAGGGCCATCCAATCCAACATCCTTCTGCCAGGGCCCTTCCACACATCCTATTTTACAGTTGACACACACAAACTGATTTCTTACTACTGGACGAATTGCTGCCAAATTTGGCCACAAGACACCTACAAGGAGTGACCATCACTAAAAAAAATGATTCTGTCATTTGGGAGTTGTAGTTGCTGGGATTTATAGTTCACCTACAATCAAAGAGCATTCTGAACCCCACCAACAACAGAATTGGGCCATAGCGACACTGGTCACGCCACTGCCACGCTGACTGGCCGGCAGCACCTGGGTGGCGTCGGGAGCCTGCGGGGCGGGACTGAGCCTTCCTCCCGCCCTGCCTGCGATCTACCAGGACACCCTACGTGATCTACCAATAGATCACGATCTACCTAATGAGCACCCCTGGCTTATGGTAACCACAGAAGTTTCATAGGACTTTCTAAGGCAAGGAATAGTCAGATATGTTTTTGTCAACTCCTTCTTCTGAAATATAGCCCATTGCACATGGTATTGCCATGGTATTTCCTATCCAAGTACTGTATTAACCAGAGTTAACCCTTCGAATGGCTCTCAAGATCAGACAAGATCTGGTGCCTTTATGGTGGGTTATGTTTTGTTAATATACTTCTTAAAGTAGGAGACCTTGTAGAACAGTGGTTTTCAACCTGTGGGTCTCCAGATGTTTTGGCCTTCAACTCCCAGAAATCCTAGCAGCTGGTAAACTGGCTGAGATTTCTGGGAGTTGTAGGCCAAAACACCTGGAGAACCACAGGTTGAAAACCACTGTTGTACGAGAAATATGTGTTGAATTCTGCAAACTTGCTTGGGACCATTCACATATGCAAGTGGAGACCCAAGTACTATTCTGAAGAGCTTGCTGCACCCTACTCTGTCCAAGTCCTAAAGGCACCGGGAATGTGGCGCAGCTGGCTGGGTGTCAGCTGCATAAGATCTCTACTGACCATAAGGTCATGAGTTTGAGGCCTGCCCGGGTCGAGGTGGGCTCTCGACCTATTTGTAGCCTGTTGTCGACCTTTTCAACCTGAAAGACAGTTGCATCTGTCAAGTAGGAAATTAAGGTACCACTTAGTGGGGAGGCTAAATTTAACTGATTTACGAGGCCATAAAAAAGATCTCTAGGAAACACGCTGAGGAATGAAGGAGTGCGACAGCTCCCCTGATGGCCAGATGTTAAATTGCATCTGTCTGTCTTGTGTGTTTGTCTGTCTAAATGTAATGTGTACATTGTAATCCGCCCTGAGTCCCCTGCGGGGTGAGAAGGGCGGAATATAAATGAAGTAAAGAAAGAAAGAAAGAAAGAAAGAAAGAAAGAAAGAAAGAAAAAGAAAGAAAGAGAATTCAAGTAATTGTCTGCAAGTTTTTAAAATGGTGTTATCTGTCTCTCCCCCACCATCTGTTAATAACTTCTTCCTCTTTTCCACTCTAACAATATTTCATTTGCTTTCTTCTAAGTTGGAATGTGAAGAGGAGGAAGAAGAAGCGGAAGAAGGCAGTGAAGAAGCTGGTAAGAAAGGAAACAAAGATTATGTTTAGTTACTGTGAGAGCCATAAAGATGGCTTTACTTTAGGGCATAGTGAGATGGGCTGATTCAGCAATAGGTAAAAAAATCATTTGGGTAATTTAGCATAAATGTACTAAATTTGCATTTTCAGCATCACTTCCAAAAATGACGTTTGCAAATATTGCAGTTTGGGAAAGCAATGCAAAATTGTGTGCATTTAAAAAAAATACCCACAAAAATGCATATGATTGAAATTATGGACATCATCACATGAGGGTTCGATGGTGTGTTAGGAGACTCCCTAACAACAATAACAATAATAATAACACTTTATTTATATTCCGCCCTTCTCACCCCGAAGGGGACTCAGGGCGGATTACGGTACACATAAAAGCAGACAATCCCTGCTGTTTATGTACAGTACATACACACACATATAGTAGCAGGAAGTTCTTTTTCTGATTGCGTCACAGGGGTGCTGTTGAAATGAATGGAAATATCCCTGATTCCATTACATAGTAGCTTACTCACCTTCAGACCTGTTTGCAAACTATTATTAGGATGACACTGTTTTTAGACTGCAGGAAGCACTTTCTAACTGTGTTGCGCTGGTGTGATAAGTTAAAGATGCTGCTATACCAAGTTTGAGATAATACACATTTTTTGTGGGTATGTTGTGGGCATCACATTTCACCACTTCACTTCTCCAACTCCAAGCTGCTCTCCATTCCACTTCTGGAAAGCAGCTGGAGAGGACTTCCAGCAGTAAAGCCGTAACTGCCCACTTTCACTCCATTCACTTCCTATTTTAATTTTAATATTTTTTGGCAAAAATTACATTTTTAATCAAGATCAAGTACAACACATTGGTATGATTGCTTCCCCTCCCTCCCCCTTTACCAAAATCTACACACACACAGTCTACAATAATTTCCCCCCATTAAAGATCCCTGTAACAGGAGGGATGGAAGGGGAGAATAGTATACATTCACATACAACCTGGTCCTTCCTTCCTAGTAAAACACCCACCCATTCTTCCCACTAGCACAAGAATCATCCTCTAAAATTGCAAACAAAATTTCCAGCAAAGACCAGTGTGCCGTGATGGACCTCCTGCTGTGCCGCGAGATAAGCTCTCTGCCCCCCTTCCTCCCCCCCTCCTGCCAAACTCCTGCTGCTTGGGGGAGAAGGAGGAAGGGCCAGGTGGCGGCGAAGAAAAAGAAGGGGCCGGGGTGCCGCCTCTTTCGGCCATTTCCCCAGCCAGCCTCCAATCCGCCATGACTCCCGGCATGACTCTCGCCCCTCGCTCGCTGAAGCCACAGAGAGGATCCCCGCCCACTGAAGCCTGTCCAGGCCCGGATTACCCATAAGGCCACCTGAGGCCATGGCCTCGGGCGGCAGATTTTGGGGGGCAGCATTTCCGGGCCTGAAGGAAGGGGTGAGGGGAAGTCCCGCCGCCCCTAGGGCGATTAACGCGGCTTCCCCCGCCGCCCCCCCCGCTCGCGCGGGTGGGTGCCACTCCTTCCTTCACTGAAGGGAGGAGGGGCGCTGGTGCGAGCGCGGCGGCGGCGAGGGAAGCCGCATGAGTCGCCCTAGGGGTGGGACTTCCGGCGGCACCTTCTTCTTCTCGCTGGCAACGGCTCTGCCCCTCCTCCCTTCAGTGAAGGGAGGGGGGTGGAACCGGTGAGAGGGAGAAGGCGCCGCTGGTAGGGGTGCCGGCGCGAGCGTGGCGGCAGCAGGGGAAGCTGCGCGAGTCGCCCTAGGGGCGGGACTTCCAGCAGCGCCTTCTCCCTCTCGTCGGCCCCGCCCCCTGCAAGAGAACCCCCCCCCCGGGGGCGGCATTTAGACAGGCGGCCTTGGGCGGCACAGTCCGCTAATCCGGGCCTGAGCCCATCCACCGCTCATGCTCCTCCTTTGTGGGAGAGCTGAAGCTGGGGGGAGGGGGCAGGACATGGCGCAGCCTGGCTCCGCCCCCTCTCCCCAGCTTTGGCACTCCCAGCAGCTGCTCCAGCCTTGAGGGGGCAGTGCCAATCCAGCATTGTGCTGGCTCTGCTTCCGCTGGCTTGGCACTGCCCCCTCAAGGCTGGAGCAGCTGCTGGGAGAGCTGAAGCCGGGGGGAGGGGGAGGGGCATGGTGTGGCCTGGCTCCCCCCCTCCCCCAGGTTTGGCACTCCCAGAAGCTGCTCCCAGCAGGCCACCATCCCCCAGCCGTTCTTTACTGTGTTAGAGTGTCATTTTGTGTCATTTTGGTTGGTGGTGTGCCCCCGGATTTTTTAAATGTTAAAAGTGTGCCGCAGCTCAAAAAAGGTTGGGAAACCCTGGTCTATCTAGTTCAAATCTGTTACTTCTGTAGAACTCCCTGGTCTTTGTCACTGAGTCTGGTTAAGATATACCTCCCTACACTTGATCCAGATCCTACTCCTGGTCCACCTCCCTTCCTGCCATGAAACTTGCCAAAGTGCTAACCTCCCATTTATATATCTGTTCCTTTCCTTATGCCACCAAATCCCAGGCTTAGCTTTCCTTCTCTTACTTCCAGTGGTGTAAATAAGTATTTTTCTGTTTCTTCAAAATTTTCTTTCAACATTGCTGTTCTTCTCACCGGCTCTTGTACTTGATGCATTATTGTCTTTTAAAAAAAATACCTTTAAGCCGTGGATCTATACATACGGAATTTGTGGGTACTGTTTGTGTCTGGCTTGAAAAATGTGCAAGAATTTTAATGCAGATGAAAAGAAAAAGTCTGATGATGAAACAAAGTGAGCATCTGGGAACCTTACTGAAGTCAACATGACTTTTTTTTTTGCCACTCCTGTGTTACTTATGTTTTCAAGCACACTGCTTTAAGCAGATCTTGATTTCAGTGCCATTTATAATTAAAAGTAAAACCACAATTCTTAAAAGTGCTCATTCTGCCTGTTTTCCTCTATTCTCTCTTCTGCAACTACCAGACAGACATTCGCATAAATTGCCTTTGGCTTCTGGGCTATTTAAACTTCAAATATGGAAAAGGCTACTATATCACAGAGAGAAGTAAGAAGGATGCTAAATGGATTTGGGGGGGGGGGGGAGAGAATGTTGGGGTGCAAGCATGTTGCGTGGCAGCTTGCTTTTTTGTCTGATGCATATTGATGACACTCATTCTAGGCAGGCAAGGAGGCAACAGTGAAAGTGCAGCTATCTGTCCTTGATATTATCACTTGCTGGATCTTTCAGACATTGTTGTCACAGTTGTGACATATTTGCATACTTTTTGTAATGTAAAGGATGGCATACCTTTTTCCTTCATCTGAGGATTGCTGCTTGATCCAGGTGGAATGCTGTGCATTACCTAATTCATTATTTTCCAGATATATGCTGTTACATGTACAGAGTTAAGCTACATATGCTGGGCCATCCAGAGTACACATGATGGTCTATTAATAGGGTTGCCATTTTTTGATATAAGAAATAAGGGACATTTACGGGATTTTTCACAAAAATAAGGGACACTTCATTAAAATCTTGAAACTCAAACATTAGGTACAAATAGTTTTATTAACAGAATAAGATAATGATTGAAACTCACAAAAAAAACCCTGACTTATACCCTCTTAACAGTCCATGGTATGTTTCTGCATGCTTTGTCATGCAGAAAAAACATTATCAGAACTACCTAATTTTCTCCATCTGTATTTAGTACTTGATTTTGCTGACTTTAAAAGTGCACTGTCTAAACATTAAAATAAAATACATTTTATAAGACAGTACATCTTCATGATTATTATGTCAATAGTTAATGGTGTAGTAGAGTATGGGATACACAGCATTGTATAGTATTGGGATGCACAGCTAGGCCTATTTTAAGAGTAACTCTCAAGCAACCAGAAACTATCTTCATCCAACATGATCCAACATTCCCCTTGGGTAATGGTTAATTAGTCTACTGTACTTTGAAAACGTCCTGTGTCGCCTCTTCCTTCCAACGTGGACGCAGGCTGCCCTACGAGTTGGAATCCCCGGGCAGGCATTGCCGTGGAAACCTGGTCAACTCTGATCAACCCCGCCCAGTCCTGTCCTGCTAGTCAAAAATAAGGGACAGGGCCTGAAAATAAGGGACACAAATTTTAGGGCCAAAATAAGGGACGTCCCTTAGAACAAGGGACATATGGGAACCCTATCTATTAAGGACCCCAGAGATGAAAGAGGGACAGTTCCTCATTGAGGGCAAAGGGCCATGTTAAAAAAGGCTGTCCCAAAAGAATAGGATCATCAAATTGTCATTTTTTTTCTTGCAGACTATATATTTTGCACAGTCTATTTTGCTCTCACACAGTGAGAGGGATTCAGAAAGAAACTGCATCTCTCAGGCTTCTTTTATACTATTGGTCAAGGGTGGGCAAATAAATGTGCTCCAGATACGTTAATCCATGACTCCCATCTACCCCAGCTAGTATGGCCAGTGCTTGGAGATGATGGGAGCTTACCTATTTCTGGCTCCACATAATTCCACTAGATTATTTTGGAAGCTCCACATTGCCTTGTCACAACCCTATCTGTGTTTAGCCCCATTATCTAAAGTCCAGAGATGTGTAGTCTCACAATAAACTTGGAATTATCTGCCAGAGAGCTATAGTTCCTCAGATCAAATAAGAAATCCATACGATGGAACTGTGGCAGATGAAGTGGCATCAAGGTTCTGTGATTGTCTAGTGTGAAAGAACACTTCATTTCTTCTGATATTTCCTTGCCTGTGTGATCATTACTTTTCACTTCCTTCCTATGAGCATAAGCAGGAATTTATTCATATATGTGCCTCCGGTCACCTGTTGATATATGATGATCTGCTGAATTTTATTGGGTCTTCTTAGACAATAAATGCATGCAATTTTACCCTGGCATTTTAATGATGATATTTTAATTGTCTTTTAACTTAATCAAGTTTTAATATATGTTCGTTCGTATTAAAAGAGTTTTAGGATAGCGATTAGTGTTGACTTCTGCATGTTTTTGTTTTTGTCTTTAATGTTGATATGGTCAGAAGGTGGTTGTGTCCTTTGCCTTTACAGCTTGGATGAGCCTAGCCCAATTGTTTTGCATGGCCTCTCTCTTCTTGCGAGATAGTAGTTGTTTGTATTGTCTCTTTTGCAGTAGAAGATCTTGTGCAACTGTAGGGCTGGAATTGAGTTTATAACTCTTATAAGCAGTGGAGAGAGCTTGTTTGGCAGAAAGGTATTCCTTATCAAACCATGTTTGAGATTGTTGGTATTGCTGCCGATGTAGCTGTGTCTTCTCTGTTTTACTGCCCTGGCTTAGCTGACTTTGGAGCTCTTGAATAATGTTTCTGTAAGTTTCCATGATTACATTTACGTTTTCGGCTGAGGTCAGAGAAGTGCGAAGGCTCGTGAGCCGCTCTGTCACCAGCAGATCAGTTATTCTTTGGTTCATGATTTGTGGGGGGGTCCAGGGGGCTAAGCTTTCAGCCCCCCGAAATTCTCAGGGTGGTCCGCGAAAAGGCCTTTGGTACATTATTTAAAGGCTGTGCTCATTATATCCCACATTATGGGGTTATTGGGATTTATAAGGTAGATTCTGTTATATGGATTTCCTGGGGGGAAAGAATGTAGTTGAAGTAACACTGGGAAATGATCACTTTTGGGTTTTGGCATGACTTTTAGATCTTTAGCATATGGGATAAGATCCCTTGAGATAGCTATATAGTCAATAGTGCTAGTTTTGTCACCTGAAAGGAAGGTGAATTCTCCTGGATAATCTCCTTTCAGTGCCCCATTTAGAATGTTGAGGTTTAGCCTATATGTTGTTCTGGCTAAGCATAGGCCTGCAAAATTCGATCTCTGGTCTTTGAACCAACGGTGAGGAAATAAAAATTCCTAAGATCAGTGATGCAGGTTCCCAGATGTGTCTCAAATGCCACCCTGCGATTAGAGACAGGTCTTGTGAGAGTGGAGGCCATTCTCATTTACTGGCTGCATCTGTCTTTATCACCTTGCCCCACTAACTCTGAGAGACGAATTTCAGTCTACATGGAATAAGGCAGTGGCAACAAATATTGCAACTCTAGGCTTCTCTCAAGGACAGCTGCTAAGTATGGGTTGGGACCAAGCTAAGGATCTCATTAGACAACAGATCCTGGATATAGAGTTGCAATCAGATTTAGCCTGCTCCCCAGCCTTCAACAATGATGAAGATAATAGATACACCATCGCTCCCATGGCTTACTTAGCAAACCTGGAGGTGCCTAAACACCGAAGAGCTTTCACGCTGGCAAGATGCCATGCCCTTCCATTGGCAGTACTAGAGGGGAGGTACCAGAAGACCTCAGCTTAGGAGAGACTATGCCCTTGTGAGTCTGGGTATATTGAAACAACTGAGCATGTGCTCCTCCAATGTGTATTCTACAGAGACATTAGAACTAACCTTATCACTCCATGGCTTTTAAAACACCCAGGGCGCACCAAAAGATACTACACCTTCCTGCTGTTTTCGGACTCCTGTTCTGCAATAACTCGCAGTGTTGCCAGGTTCTGTGCGGCAGCAATTAATATGGCTGACCCCACAAGGCAACTTCCTGCCGGGAATACAGCTAGAGTAATTTGTTATAACTGAAATGCTGTAAATGTTCCCTTCTCATCTACCTCCAGAGCCTCCCAGTAGCTTGATATCTTCTTTTAGCCACCCTCCTCCTTTAGACACATACCTGCTCTTTAAATTGTAATTTAACTTTTAAATCTGTTTTCTTTTTATAACATGTTTTTAATCTGCTTTTATATTTGGCCTATTTGGGAACTGTGATTCCTTTCCTTGGGCATCTGTGCCTCATTTTATGTGCTGGTCATACACCGTAATAAATCATTGATTGATTGATTGATACGGTCAGTAGACTAATCAATAAACTTTGCTTTGCTTAGACAATAAATACACAGATGGATTTTCCAGTTCCTTCCTCTGAAATATAGTCTCTAACACCTGGTATCTGTTAATAGTCTGCTATCCAATTCTAACTAGGGCTGAGATTGCTTAGCATCCAAAATCATCGGGATCTGCTGCCTTTAGAGCAGATCTTTCCAACCATTTCATGTTGGTGACCAGCGTCAGCAGGGTAGCATTTTTCCATCTTTGCCAGGCGAGGAAGCTGGCCCCCTATTTGTCCCGGCGCGACTTAGCCACAGTGATCCAAGCCACGGTCATCTCGAGGCTGGACTACTGTAACGCTCTTTACATTGGCCTTCCTCTGTCGGTAATCCGGAGACTCAAGCTGGTGCAGAACGCTGCAGCGTGACTCCTGGCAGGGGTCCCGTTTGGCCACCACATCACGCCAATCCTGCGCGAACTGCACTGGCTCCCAATTGAATGCCGGATTGCCTTCAAAGTGTTAGTCCTGACTTTTAAGGCCTTACATGGTCTGGGGCCAGTGTACCTGCGGGACCGCCTTGTCCCATATCATCCCACCAGATCACTGCGCTCCGAAGAGCTAAACCTCCTGGTCATCCCAAATGTGAGGACCTACCATCTGTCCGCAACCCGCCGCCGGGCTTTCTCTGTTGCAGCCCCTACCATGTGGAACGCACTGCCCGCCGGCATCCGTGCCACCCAGGGCCTCCTCCTGTTCAGGAGAGCAGTTAAGACATTGCTGTTCCAACAAGCCTTCGGAGTTAGCTAAACTTTAGCTCGCACCGCCTAGCTGTCAGCCCACTGCGACTCCATTTGTTGTTTCAACTGTTCTAATTGTAATTCCATCTTAATGGTATTACTGTGAGTTATTATGCGTTATCTGACAATTGTATTTTACGAACTGTTGTAAGTCGCCCCGAGCCGTTGGGGGGGGGGGGGCGACAGACAAATGTAAAATAATAAATAAATAAATAAAATGTATGGGGACACATACATGAAACCCTTTCATTTTATTTTTAAATATATATAATTTATTCCTTATTTCATACAGACTCAGACATTTTTGCTTAGGTTTGCATGACACACCTACACAGTGCTGCCAACACACGAATGCAGTGGTTCTCAACCTATGGGTCCCCAGATATTTTGACGTACAATTCCCAGAAATCCCAGCCTGTTTACCAACTGTTAGGATTTCTGGGGGTTGAAGGCCAAAACATCTGGGGACCCACAAATTGAGAACCACTCAACACACAGTTTGGAAATATATGCTTTAGCACAGTTAGGCTTTTAAGGAAACCACAAAACAAAAAGCCATGTGCGAGGCCACTGACTTTATCAAGTTAAACTTGCAGGACCTTGGACAGCTCTAAGCAGGCCATTCACTCCAGTAGCATCTGGGATGTTTGCCTGGTCATGCCGGCTTGTTGTTTCTGATGCCAAATTTCACAGCTTTTCTCTCATGGCTCCTGGAGTGATTTACTAGAAAATAATTCTTTAAAAATAAATGCATATCTAAAGAGCCACATTTTTTTCAGTTGTAAAAACTAAAGTCCATACGGAATAATACCACTTTGCCCACTTGCTGGAAGCTTAGTAGAGAGAGAAGGAAGCTGTCTGACATCCCTTGAAAGGAACTCCACAACTGAAGTGCTACAACATAGAAAACCCCGTCCAGCATGCTGACACCAACCTAGATTCCAAGGATGGTGAAATATGTAAGAGAGCTAGTGCCAAAAATAAATCCCAGCGTGGTTCATATGGGAGGTGTCCTTTCGTATATCTTACCCCATGCTGCTTCCCCCCCCCCCCTCGTTTTTCTTGGCATTACTTCGCGAACGAAGATTCTTAGGAAGGACTCATCCCACACTTTTTACAAGCGCGTTGGTGACTAAAAAGGCCAATCTGAGATAGGCAAGTCCGGTTGCAGAAAGCACAGCAGAAAGTCCTTGGGTGATGTTGTTTCCAAGTTGCGGTTCTTTCTGCGTTGTCGTTTCTCTTCGAGACCCGTTCAGCATGCCTTCTTGAAAGAGGCCACAGAATTGTGGATATTGCGTCTCCATGCCTCCCGATGTGAGGCCAGGGTGGACCATTTTTGGTAATCAATCCGGCCGAGCCTGAGATGCTGTTTCAGGGAGTCCTTATATCTCTTTTTTGGGGCGCTGTCCCTTGGCGGGTTCACCGTAGAGTAGAGTAGTATCTTTGGGAGGCGGTGGTCCTCCATCCTAGAAATGTGCCCTGCCCAGCACTGCTGGGTTCTCAATAGCATGGCCTCAACGCTTGTGATCCCTGCTTGCTCATGGACAGCAACATTAGTCACATAGTCGGTCCAGTGTATATTTAGGATTGTGCGAAGACAGCGCTGATGAAAGCGTTCGAGGAGTCGTGGGTGTTGGCGATAGGTGACCCATGTTTCAGACCCATAGAGGAGAATAGACAGTACGATAGCTCTGTACACACTGATTTTGGTGCTTTGCCTCAGATGCTTGTTGCTCCAGACTCTTTTGTGAAGCCTTCCAAATGCACTCTATGCCTTTGCTAGTCTGTGATCTATGTCTTTATCAATCTTGGCGTCTGAAGAGATGATGCTTCCCAAGTAGGTGCACTGCTGAACGGACTTAAGCACAGATTTGCCTATGCTGACGTGGGGATGATGGTGTTCTTCCTGTGGTGCGGGCTGGTAGAGGACTTCTGTTTTCTTCAGGCAGACTTCCAAGCCCAAACAGCTCTGCAGCTGTTGCAAAGCAGGATGTCAGGCACTGCAGAGCTGCTTCTGAATGGGCGACAAGGGCAGCAGCATCAGCAAAAAACAGCTCACGGACTAGATAGTTTAGAGTCTTATTGCGAACCCTCAGACGGCTTAAGTTGAACAAGCTGCCATCAGTACAATAGCGTATATATATATGCTGTCGTCTTCTTCGAGGACTGCCATAGCCCTTTGAAACATCATGCTGAAGAAGATTGTAAATAGGGTTGGTGCAAGAACACAACCTTGTTTCACTCCATTAGTTATTAGAAAGGGCTCCGAGAAATCATCGTCGTATCTGACTTGACCACGCTGGACCTCATGTAACAGGATAATCATTTTGAGGAATTTGGGGGGACATCCTAGACATTCCAGGATGTGCTCACAGTGTCAAAGGCTTAATGTCTTGCAAAAACAGCGTGATGTTTTTTTACTGTTAGACTATGACTCTGGAGACCAGGGTTTGAATTTCTGTGCTGGGCAAATGGTCTCTTGGATTCATTCCTGGTAGGTGCATTGCCTATAGTGGCAGATAGATTTTATACTAGGTCAATTGCTGTTTAGAAGCAGGTGACATGATACCTGCCCTTTAGAACAGCAGCCTCCAGAGAGCCTGGTTTTCAGGCTGTGTTTGTGCCTGGGACTCTGTCCCCAGACACCTAAATGAAGCTGTTTCTCTGTCCTTCCTTTTAAATCTCAGCTTTCCCCATAGGCATATAGCTACTTGGAATCTTTTAAGAGAGAAAAAGTGGAATAATAATGATGGTGATATATGTATGTATTTATTTTTAAAACAAATGTGTATTTTTTTCCTCTACTGGCATTGGTGTGATCATAATTTCCTCCTGTGTTGAATTGTAGTCTGCAAGCTCTCTGTTTTTTGTTATTTTTACTGTGTTTTCTGTTCACAAAATGTTGATGGACAGCAAAGGATACATAAATTTTAAAGATAGGCTTAAAGCTAACCTAAAAGTGTGGAAAAACATTGAGAACTAATTAGCACTGCAACTGGAGGTCAGATGTTACCAATGGTGCTGTGGATTTTGAAGAGGCATGGATACAGAGTGAAAAGAAGAAACATATCATGACCACCTTCCACCTAGAATCCTATATATTCATTGCAAAAAACTATGAGGGCGGGTCAATAAGTCCATGACTTTTTGAATGAAACACAGGTTTTTGGATAAAAAATCATTTTATTTTTTAACGTAGTCTCCTTTGAGCTCTATACACTTTGTCCAACATTTCTCCAATTTTTTATCCCTTCCAAAAAATAAGATTTGTTGAGGTCACCAAAATAGGTATTTGTTTGTGAGATCATTTCATTGTTGGAGTCAAATCTCTTTCCGCCGAGCCATTTCTTCAGGTTTGGAAACAAGAAATAGTCACTCGGGGCTAAATCTGGAGAATAGGGCAGATGAGGGAGCAATTTGTATCCCAATTCTTGGATTGTTACTATGGAAACTGCACATATGTGCACCCTTGCATTGTCCTGCATTGTGAGCAAACGCGGCACCCATCTTGCGGAAGCTTTCTCATACCCAAGTGATCATTTAAAATTGAAACCACTGAGCCATGTGAGATGCCTATGGCTTCCACAATCTTTCGCACTTTCAATCTCTGATTGGCCAACACCATATTGTGAATTTTTTCAATTGTTTCGGGTGTCGAGACCTCAACTGGGCGTCCAGAACGTTCGCCATCTTCCATGCTTGTACGGCCACAACGAAATTCAGTAAACCACTTTTTAACCATTGAAATGGATGGTGCAGAGTCCCCATAGTATTTATCACGCTTAGCCTTCCTTTGAGTGATGGTTTTTTTCCGCAAAAAATAATGCTTAATGAGCACACGAAATTCACCTTTTTTCCATTTTCTCTTCAAATCACACAGTAGTCTGCTATCAATGGCTGTCAAACGCAAACTAAATGATGCAGCTTGTTCAAATTTTGACAGGAGTCAACTGACAGGTGCCTGTTGACAGGAGCAGTGTTGCCCTTTCAGTTAAGAGGCGGGAAATTCAAAAAGTCACAGACTTATTGACCCGCCCTCGTATGCAGATCTAGGATAGGTTTCTACAGTCACTTACAGACCCAGCACCAAGACTCTACCCCCGGAAGACAATCATACTTGGCCACGAGTGATCGCCTATAGATAAAAAGACATCATGGATGCTGACTGGGGCAAAATATAATGAAAATATAAGCTGACTGATTAAACCTGCTTTCAGGTGAGGAGGAGGTAGAGGAAGAGGAAGGAGACCAACAAAGCCTAGCAGAGTCCCACCTTGACAAAGTGGAGGACACCCCCAAGGAGAAAGTGATGCCCATTCCTGAAGGAAGCTCCTTCTTCTGTCTGAGCAAAACAAACCCGTGAGTACAGGAAGGTTAACTTTCTCCTCTAATAAAATGTTATCTTAGTCTGGATCTAATTATATAAGACTTGCAGATGGAGGTCAAAACGTGATCTATTTCAGAACTTGGAAAAGTTACTACTTTTCATTACAACTTTCATAATCCAAAATCTTCCAGAGTCCACCACCCAATTTGGGGAGTTGTAGTCCAAAAAAGTAATTACTTTAACTCTTATCTTTTCTAGTTTGTTGGGTTTTTTTTTACCATGGGGGTGGGTGGGAGCAGGGTTAGGATTTCAAGTACAGTTGCAGCTAGCCCTTGGTATCCATTGGGGCTGGTTCCAGCATCCCCCTGCCTCCTGATACCAAAAATCATGGATGATCAAGCCACGTTATATACAATAGTGTCCCTTATATAAAATGGCAGAAATCAAGATTTACTTTTTGAAAAAATTAAAAATATTGTCAAAACATGGCTGATTGAACCTGTGGATACAGAAACAGTGGATGTAGATGCTCATTGGATATGCCAGAGGCAATTGTTGCTGTATACATCTGAGCAAGGTCTCAAAATAAGAAATAACTGCTAGAAGCAGCAGGTGTGTTGTCTGGTGAGAAAGACATCAAACCATAGAGCAGTAAATGGCCCTTGGAAGAACTGTAAGGCAGGCATCAAGGTTTTGTGTGCTTGTGTGTGTGTGTCAGGAGCGAGTTGAGAAACTGCAAGTTGCTCCTGGTGTGAGAGAATTGGCCATCTGCAAGGACATTTCCAAGGGGACACTTGGATGTTTTACCATCCTGAGGGATACTTCTCTCATATCCCCGCATGAGAAGCTGAAGCTGACAGACTGAGCTCATCCCGCTCCCCGGATTCAAACTGGTTACCTTTTGGTCAGCAGTCCTGTCGGTACAAGGGTTTAACCCATTGTACCACTGGGGGCTTCTAGGTATCAAGGTACAGGTATCAAGGTACAGCTCTTATTATGGAAAGCATTGTCATTGTTGAGGAAGGCTTGAAGCAATGATAGTACAAGATCCTTGTCCCTTGTTGGCTCATCAGTTCACATGATCTGGCTTGGCAGATGAGCAGCAGTAACCTCTTTTAGTTGCTAGGTGGAGTGGGATGTTACAGCAGATGAAAAACCATATCAGGCTAACAGTCTCCTGATAGTACAGGAAAGTAGGGACCCCAGTAGGCTGTTAGGAACTGTGGGAGTTGAAGTCCAAAACTCCTGGAGGGCCAAAGTTTGCCCATGCCTTGTCCATACTCTGCATGCCTTTAGACCAGGGGTGGGCAACCTTCGGCCCGCGGGCCGGATGCGGCCCAGCAGCTGATTCTGTCCGGCCCTGGGAGAAGGGCGTCGGGGGCGGGGCCAAGAGGAAGGGGTGCTGCTGCCGCCATCCCATCGCGGACTCTCTGCAGTCTGTGTCGGCAGACAGGCCAGAGGAGCAGCGACTTTGGAGTGCCTGCCATCCCTGGAGGCGATCTGGGCCTGCAGCAGGAGCACTCGGCGACCTGCGGGGACTGATCTCGCTGGCCACCTTGAAGACTTGATCGTCTTCCGGGTCGCCAGGGCGATCAGCCACCTCAGATCGCCGACTGCTCCCCCTGCAGGCCTGGATCGCCTCCAGGGATGGCAGGCATTCCATAGCAGGGCGATCAGCTGGGAACGGCTGGGGGGGGAGAGCGGGCGGAGGCCTGCAGCCTCCGATCGCCTGTTGCTCTGCTCTCCTCTGCTGCGGCGGTGGCTGGGTCCGCTTTGCCATCCTCTGGGCTGGGTCGATTGGGCCATTCCATCTTGGTTCACACCTTGTCTTCTTGAATTAAATATAATTTAATTTAAGTGGTTTTTATTATTATTATTTTATAATAATTTTATTATTATAATAATATAATAATATAATAAATAATATAATATAATGTTATATTATATTATAGTTTCAATATATTATATATATACTATAATATAATAATTATGATATTAATACTAATAATATATGAATATTTCTTGATATATTAATATGTTAATATTAATGATGGATAATATATAGTAAATACAGTAAATAAATAAATAATGTAGATTAGAATGTCGTTCTGCCTTTAGGTGCAGCCCTCCATAATATTTTTTGGCTCTCGTGTGGCCCCATGGAAAAAATAATTGCCCACCCCTGCTTTAGAGGTTTAGCTAGTAACTCCTGTCCTTTGCCCAGGCTCTAGGCATATCAGGGTCTTCCCAGACCCTTGTCCCTTGACTACACCACTCCTTGAGCAAGCTCTACTCTTAATCTGCCAGGATTACCTTTCCAATTTGTGGGGTCTGAGCTTCCATAATCTCATTTTGTGTTACTGACTCATTAATACGTCTGCCTTTCCTCCCTCCACCAGGCTCCGTGTTGGGTGCCACAAGCTGATCCATCACCACATCTTCACCAATCTCATCCTCGTCTTCATCATCCTCAGTAGCATATCTCTGGCAGCCGAGGACCCTATCCGGGCACACTCTTTTCGCAATATAGTAAGCCATATCCTCTGGGAATGGGGCAAAAGAGGAGGAGGCAGAAGAGTCTTGCTCTCCTTTTCCCTCTCTGTTTCTCTCTTTATTGGGCTCTGTTCTTTTTTTCCCTCTCACCTTTTCCTTCTCTGTCTCTCTCTTTCCTTTCCTGTTACTCAGATTCTAGGCTACTTCGACTATGCCTTCACGTCTATCTTCACTGTTGAGATCCTGCTCAAGGTACCAGAACTAAGTAGAGTGGCAGCATGTGGGCAAGTGCAGAAGGAGGAAATAATGTGTAGGGACATGCCTTCAATTGTAAAGAAGATACATTTATTTATTTATTTATTTATTTATTTATTATTTCAATTTGTATACTGTCCATTCCGGATGGCTCAGGGCGGTTTACAACACATAAAATCATAACAATAAAACAGTGAATGACAATATAAAATCCCATTTCCCAATAATCCCACAAAACAGTATTAGTCAACCGACCAAGAATTAGAGGTCAAAAGCCTGTCTAAAGAGCACAGTTTTACAGGCTTTCCGGAAGGCCGGCAATTTGCCCTGCCACTCGGGCCTCCGGTGACAGGGCATTCTATAGGCTTGGTGCCACCACGGAGAAGGCCCTCTGTCGCGTTGATGATAAATGAATGGTACGTAGGGAAGGGATCTGCAGGAGGTTGTGGGCCTCAGATCGGAGAGATCTCTGGGGAACATATGGAAGTAGATGGTCCCTCAGGTACACCGGCCCCAGACCATGCAAGGCCTTAAAGGTCAGAACCAGCACTTTGAATATGATCCGGTGCTCAATTGGCAACCAGTGCAGTTGCTGCAGGGTTGGAGTAATGTGAGCCCTGGCTGGCACCCCGGCCAGGAGTCTCGCTGCAGCATTCTGCACCAGTTTAAGCTTCTGGATGTCCGATAAAGGAAGGCCAATGTAAAGGGCGTTACAGTAGTCCAGCCTCGAGATGACCGTCGCCTGGATTACCATGGCTAGGTCGTTCCTAGTGAGATAGGGCGCCAGCCGCCTAGCCTGCCGCAGGTGGAAAAATGCGGATCTGCTGACAGCAGAGACCTGGGCCTCCATTGTCAGCAGGGGGTCCAACTGAACCCTCAGACTCTTTACTAATGATGACGGGCATAATGTCTCACCGTCCAGAGTAGGCAGCCGGAGCCCACTCCCACCTGGACCACCCAGCCCAAGGATCTCCGTCTTCGATGGATTCACTCTCAACCGGCTGGCTCGTAGCCAACCAGTAACAGCTTCAAGGCATAGCTGGAAACAATCGGGTACAGAGTCCAGCTGGTCATCCATCCTCAGCACCAGCTGGGTGTCATCAGCATACTGATGACACTCCAGACCAAAACTCCACACCAATTTGGCAAGTGGTCGCATGTAGATGTTAAATAATAAAGGGGAGAGAATGGTCCCCTGAGGGACCCCACAACTAGGGGGGAGCCTCTCGGAGACCATACCTCCCCTCTCCACTCGCTGTCCTCGATCTTGAAGAAAAGAGGACACCCATTTAAGAGCTGTCCCCCTAACCCTTGTCACGGCTAGGCGGTGGGTTAACAATGCGTGGTCTACCGTATCAAAGGCTGCCATGAGGTCCAATAACACAAGCATTTGCTCCAGAAGCCAGGTGACAATAAACAGATCAGCTCTCAGTAATGAAGTGTAGGGGTGGAGGTGGGAGAGATGGAGAGATATAGTGATGTGTTCAACTTCCAGGAGGAAGGGACCATGACTGCAGATCTCAGCTTTGTGTTCATGCTATCTATTGTTATTCATTGTTGTCATGTGCCTTCAAGTCCACTCTTGACTTGTGGTCAAGGTGAGATGGACATATAGTGCATGTGTTTCTATTGATTTCCAGGAGGAAGGGACCATGACTGCAAAGATCTCATGGGCTTTGTGTTCATTTGAACTATCTATTGTTATTCATTATACCAAAATGTTGCCTTCAACACCGGAGACAAATTTTGACATTGTACACTGACAATAGGGGAAGAAGGTTCGTTGCATTTTGCAAGCAATGTGCAGCCAGTTTCAGTGTGTTCTCTTGGTTCTGCTGTGCGGCTGCAGTTCTTGTCATGAGTGCGGTGCTAGGCAGACCTTGGCAGATCAGAACCTCTTATGTTCTTAAGCCTGAGTCATCCAGTGTGGGGTGATAAGTGATGGAATTGTTCCGTTCTAACTGTGAAGCTGTGCTGAAGCTCCTTTCTTGAGTCTTCAGTGCAATGCACAAGAGTGGGCTGAAGGTTAAAAGGCAATCCATCCTTGGTACAGAACTCGTGGTGATAGAATACTTTCCATTTCCATGAGTTTGATGAATGTAGAAATACTACGGAAAAAGATTGAAACAAGGCCATGGATGAGAACTAGAAAAACCACACTGGGGTGAACAATAGCACAGTCAATGAGTCAATACAGTCTGGGGTTTAGTTTCCCAATATATATTGAAAATATCTAGTATAAACCAGGATATCAGCAATCAAATATCCATTTGGGCATACAAATATCCAATAAATAGCCTATTCGTGGCACACATCAAATATATAAGGCCAAGAGGCAGTCACATACACAATATCATATATTCAACATCACTATACAGTATATTGCAAAATACATCATAGTATCACACTTGAATTAATCCGCAAGAAGACACAGTTCCACATGTGTAAAGAAAGGAATCCTCAGGGCGCAATAACACCCCAGTCCGTACTCACGTTATAGAGAGGGCGCTCCGCGTAAAAGTCATTTTGAACTCTCCAAAAATGATGTTGTAATTCCAGGTAGTTCCAAAGTAGTCCCAAGTTTGTTTTAAAATATCAAAATAATCCAAACGCCCGATGGCGAAGCCCGGACCTCCTCTTTTGGGGAGGTGATGGGAGCGGAAGTTCCATTTGTTGATGTACACACACCGCCTGGGTGCAGACTACAGATCCCAAAAGGACAAGTACATATGAGCCCTCATCAGTATTCTTTGGTACATATATCCAGTAATTATAAATCCAATAAATGATGACACGAGCAGGATACAGAGGGACCCAATCCAATAATTCTCTCGAGACTCGCCTCCTTAGTGGCGCCCAACCCAAAAAAGAGGCGAGTCTCGGGCATTTGGATTATTTTGATAATCCTGCCCTGTAAAACAATTGTTTCTGCACCTTTTTTTTACACCATACAAAATACAATGTTTTACTGTATTTTCTCTTTTTTAATGACTTATTCTGATTTTGTCTGTGATTGATAATGACCAAGATTTAGTCAGGAGACTCAAACCCTTATCTGGCCACTAGAAAGTTTGTTTTGTCCATTTCTCTACTTCCTGAGAATACATAGATATTGTTCATGCACAGAGACACATGTCTTGCCAACCCTGAGGACTAGAAGTGTGATCTGTTGTTGCTGTGTACGTTCAAGATGTTTCCAACTTATAGTAGCCCCATGCAAGGGCCACCAGAGAATGTGTAACTTCCCCAAAGTCAGCCAGTGAGTTTCTATGGTGAAGCAGGGAATCAAACTCTGGTCTCCAAGTTGAAATCCAACACTCAAACTCAATCCAACACTACACCATGCTGAGCTTTGGAAGAATGATAATTGTTTAAAAGAGAAGAAAATACAGTGTCAGGAAGCTGAAGTTTACACCTGTGGATTTTTTATGTGAAGCTGGTATATGGACAACCATTAATCATAGACAGGCAAACCATCTTGAGTAGTCCTTGAATAAGTGGCTTATTCTATCTATCTATTCTATCTTGGTTTGTTCCCTCTTCCTCCGTATCTTGATCTGCCTATCTATCATCTATCTATCCAGATTTTTTTTACAAAGCTTTGTACTTATCATCCAGCTTTGCAAGACTGCCTTTTGAATATACTTGTTACTATCCTGCCTCTTGAATATAACTTAGGATAGATAGGAGGAGCAGATCCATTTGGTCAGAATGGAGCAACTGGAGATCCTTATCACATTAGGATGGGGATTCACCAGGCATCATGGCAACTCCATGGTGGGGTGAGTGGAGAACCCATCGCTCCACGCACCACATTGCCTGACTTACCTGGACCCTCATCCCATGGGGAGCATCCCCATCCAGCTTCCCCCCCCCCCCCCATAGTTTCAAGGGTAACATAAGAAGCCTCATGTGTTGTCATAATGGTGGTGTGTGCTGCTTCCTCTCCTCTTCAACCACAGAGTCCAACCAGAAGTCCCGGTGCATCATGTAATGCAGGGCTGTCCAACTACTTCCGACCCAAGGGCCGGAAGAAGTGTCACTGATCACCGGGGGGGCGGGAGGTGATAAGGGAGCGGGGGCGGGGCCGCTCGCGGGGGCGGGGCCGCTCGCTCACGTGGCCCCTCCTCTTTCCACCCGCTCGCACTGCTCCTCGGATCCCGGGCGGCAGGGGCGAGCGGGGAGAAGGAGGAGGGGCTACAGAGGAAGAAGGCAGCCGGCTTCCTCTGTAGCCACTCCTGCTTCTCCCCGCTCGCACCGTTGCTCGGATCCCGGGTGGCAGGCGCAAGCGGGGAGAAGCAGGAGTGGCTACAGAGGTAGAAGGCAGCCGGCTTCCTCTGTAGCCACTCCTGCTTCTCCCGCCGCGCCTGCCGCCCGGGATCCAAGAAGCAGTGCAAGCGGGGAGAAGCAGGAGGGGCTACAGAGGAAGCCGGCTGCATCCTCCTTCCTCCCCTTCCCACCGGCAGGCGGCAATCTCCGGCCGGCGGCGGGGAGAGAGGGGCGAGCCGCGGGAGCCTCTCCCTCGGCTCGCCCCTCTCTCCCTGCCGCCGCAGCCGGAGATCGCCGCCCGCTGTGGTGGGAAGGGGAGGGAAGGAGGATGCGGGGCAGGGAGGAGGAAGAGAGCTGGCTCCTCCTCCCTGCACCGCCCTTTGTCCCTCTCTCACCGGCGCCGATGCAAACCGGTTTGCATTGGCGCCGGCGAGAGAGGGAAGAAGAGGGCAGTGCAGGAAGGAGGAGCTGGCTCCCTTCCTTCTCCCTGCCCCGCCTCCTCCTCCCCACCGCTGTGAGATCGCAGTGGCAGCGCGGAGAGAGGGACGGAGTTGGCGGTGCAGGGAGGAGGAGCTGGCTCCCTCCTCCCTGCCCTCCCCCGGCCGCCATTTTTTTTAATTTTTTTTTTTAATTTTTTAAAAAAAATTAAAAATGGCGGCCGGGGGCATAGCGGGGGCCGTGTCCAACAGGCTGGGGGGCCGTGTGCGGCCCCCGGGCCGCCTGTTGGACAGCCCTGATGTAATGGGCTCCGTGGCAAAAGACAGGAAGAAGTAGCATACAACGGGTAAATCAGCCCAGGTTATGAGATCATCTATAGTCGCCTATCATTTATGATAGAGTTGGAGGAAGTTGTGGAATTTGTTCTTTTGCATGGGGAACTTAGCACATTTATTTCCTTAGATGACTGCTTATGGTGGTTTCCTGCACCAGGGCTCCTTCTGCCGAAACTGGTTTAATCTTCTCGATCTCCTGGTTGTCAGTGTCTCACTCATCTCCTTCGGTATCCAGTAAGTCTGAGAGGGGAATGGGCAAAATAGTGGGGGTAGGCCCTAAAAGAAGAATTGGAAATGAATTATATTATTTTGGTCCAGAATAAAAAGGCAAAGTTAGATTATTGCCTATCTCAAATCATAGAAAAAGAAATTTGGTTTTGATCCAGCACCATTGATGCCTTTTTTTCTGTTTCTACTTCAGCTCAAGTGCCATTTCTGTAGTCAAGATCTTGCGAGTACTGAGAGTGCTTCGTCCTCTCCGAGCCATCAACCGGGCCAAGGGCCTCAAGGTGAGGGACTTATTTGAAGGATGGATGTTGAGGGAGGTTGTTGAACTGAAAGGGGTCTAAGTCTCCCTTCCCACGATATATGGGCTATGAAAATATAGGCCTTCTGGCCTTTTCCATCTCTCACCTTTAATATTGAGGGCTGGAATATTTCCCTGCTGACTAACTCATGTTCTTCTTTCTCAACAGCATGTGGTACAATGTGTGTTTGTCGCTATCCGCACTATCGGCAACATCATGATAGTCACTACCTTGCTACAGTTCATGTTTGCTTGCATAGGTGTCCAGCTCTTCAAGGTAAGGTGCAAGCATTTCTATGGGATGGATCAGATTAAGTTTCTATACAGGTTGTGTGTGTTTGTATTGAGGACATGCTCAGAGTGAATATATTCATGAAGTATGAGTCATAGAATCAAAGATTAATAGAATTGGATGAGACCACATGGGCCATCCAGTCCAACCCATTGCCATGAGGACAACACAATCAAAATACTCTTGACAGATGTTCATTCATCTTCTGTTTAAAGCCTCCAAATTACCTTCCACCAGGCCTGGATTAACCAATTTTGGTGCCCTAGGCCACACTTTGGAATTACGCCCCCAAACCAACCTCTACCGCACCCCCACCCCCCACACACACACCTCCTTCGCCTTGCGGCTCCGCGTGCCCTCCTTCCTTGAGTCAAGGAAGGAGGGTGCGAGGAGGAGGCGGAGGGAAGCCGGGGGGCGGGGCTTCCCTTCCTTCCTCCTCCTCCTCCATGACGTGAAGTCGGGCGCGTCGCGGAGGAGGAGGAGGAGGAGGAAGGGAAGCCCCACCCCCGGGGTGAGCCTTCCCTTCCTTCCTCCTCCATGATGCGAAGCCGGGCGCATCGTGGAGGAGGAGGAGGAAGGGAAGCCCCGCCCCCGGGGGCAAGCATTCCCTTCCTTTCTCCTCCTCCTCCTACGCGACATGAAGCCGGGCGCGTCGCGGAGGAGGAGGAGAAAGGAAGGGAATGCTTGCCCCCGGGGGCGGGGCTTCCCTTCCTTCCTCCTCCTCCTCCGTGACACGAAGCTGGGAGCGTTGCGGAGGAGGAGGAGGAAGGGAAGCCTCAGCCCCGGGGGCGAGCCTTCCCTTCCTTCCTCCTCCTCCCTCCCTCCTCAAGCCACGCTGAGGCCTCTGGGAGTCTTAGCGTGGCCTGAGGAGGGAGGAGCCAAGGAGGAGTGCAGCAAAGGGGGCATGGATGGCGCGCAGGCGCTGAAGTGCCCAAAGATCGACTTTAAAAAAAATTGGGGGTCCGGATCTGGCGTCCCCCCTCGGCTGTGCCCCTAGGCCGTGGCCTAGTGTGGCCTTATGGGTGATCCGGGCCTGGCTTCCACTACACTCCATTGTTCAACAGCTCTTATTGGGGGCATGTGCTGTCCATGTTTCCTAGCAACCTATCCCAGACCTCACTCTAAATACCAGTCGGTTAGTTTATTTGTTTCAATTCTAGCTGTCACCCCCCCCCAAAAAACCCCCCAACAAAAACACAAGTTTAAGGGAGGTAAAATACGTATACTGTATGTACGTACAAAGACATGGCAATAAACACATCATGGGTGAATTAGTCATAGATATATAAACATCTTAAAATGTTTCATGTCAAATGGGCTACACTGCAGGATGCCATAACTTGTTCTTCATCTTGTTCCTGTGCGACATGTATATGGGTTGCATCCCAAGATAGGGCTGGGAAAAGGGAGATCTTCCAGAGGTTGTGTTATGTTTTTAATATGGTACCAGCATAATGTATATCCTTCATCCTGTCTGTTATCCTGTCCGTTACACCTGATCTGGTGGACTTTTTATTCCCAAAATTCCCAAAATAATGGAGAGCTTGGTATTCTCTTAATTGTTAGTGAAGTTCCTCATATGTGTGATATATAAGGCTACTATTATGATGGCATTCCTATCAGTGTGGTGCTTCAAGTAATCATAGCTGAAGTGATGACCACTCAGGATTTTTCAAAAACACAGGATATGGGAAAGATGAGCAGAGACAAAAAAGAGAGACTGATACAAAGACAAAAAAGTCTGGAAATAGGTAGAGCAAAGGTAAAATATAAAAGGTGCAAGTGGACATGGTGTTTGAACTAGAACTGTGGTTCACCTGACCATCTTAAACTTGGTCTCCATTTGTTGCATGTTCTTTCCTTGCTTGTATATTAACACAGCTCAGTGACATCATGTGAGGAAATGTATGGTATATGTTACGGTCGACACGTGTCTGAAACATTACAGGGAGAAGGAAGGCAGCCCCAACTAGGACTACCATTTTAAGTGGGAGCCTCATGTCCAGCATAATGTCTAGCTCTACCTTTTGATAAATAAAAGTATGTGCCACAATCTCTCTCTCTGGCATTACTTCGTGAATGAAGATTCTTAGGAAGGACTCATCCCACGCTTTTTACAAGCGTGTTGATGGCTAAAAAGGCCAATCTGAGGTAGGCAAGTCCGGTTGCAGAAAGCACAGCAGAAAGTCTCCTTGGGTGATGTTGTTTCCAAGTTGTGGTTCTTTCGGCATTGTCGTTTCTCTTCGAGACCCGTTCTGCGTGACTTCTCGAAAGAGGCCGCAGCATTGTGGATAGTGCGTCTCCGTGCCTCCCAATGTGAGGCCAGGGTGAACCATTGCTGGTGATCAATCTGGCCGAGCCTGAGATGTTGTTTCAGGGAGTCCTTATATCTCTTTTTTGGGGCGCCTCTCTTGCGCTGACTCCTGGCAAGTTCACCATAGAGTAGTATCTTTGGGAGGCAGTGGTCCTCCATCCTAGAGACGTGCCCTGCATGAGTATAACATAAGTAAAGGTGGGTCCTCAATTTGATCGAAAGACTGATCTGCCTCCTTCCTTTGTGCCCTGGCTTACAAAGTGTCTCCCCCAACTATCAGCAGGGACATTGTGTGTACTAGCATAGTAAGACAGATGTTTTCCTCAAGAGATGATATCTCCTTTCTCATCACTATCTGATTTCCAGTCTCCTCTTCCTGTTGTCTCTAGGGCAAATTCTACAGCTGCACGGATGAGGCCAAGCACACCCCAAATGAGTGCAAGTAAGCATCAAATATGCCTTAACCACAATACAGCTGTGAGCAGAGCAGAACATATAGCTACCTACACTATTCAAATTACCACCAAAATTCATTTTTGAGGCCATTTTGCTAAAAAGCCAGCCAACACAATTAATCTATTTGGTGAAGATCAATTCCTTTCTGGATTTTCTTGTTGACATTATTGTTTATCATTCTGTTGTTGCATTGGTATTCTTTTTAGTGCCTATTCCGATGAAATAGGAATGGAAAAATACTGCACAGGTTATTATTTTAATAGCAGTATTGTGACTGGTTCCCACACATAGTTGTAAGAGCTTTGAGAAGTTGGAATTTGAATTACAGTCAGCCCTCCATCGTAGCTTTTGCAAATCTGATCTTCACACATTTGATTGAATTTGATTGGGTCCTCCAATGCAATGCTATGTTCAAATTTAGGCAGGAGGTGACATTTTTTGAAAAATGGAAATCTCCATAACCTTTTGGAGATTTATGGTCTTTGGAAAGGCATGACCTTGTTTGAAGTTATAACTTTTTCAAAAATGGTGCCATAACATTTTGGGAAAATGGTGTTCTCAGTTGTTAAACCAGTGTACCTAGTTATTTCTTTGAACTGTTAGGGACATAGATATGCCAATGCACTACACTCACACACACACACAGAGCGAGAGCGAGAGCGAGAGAGAGAGAGAGAGAGAGAGAGAGCAGAGTTTCAGAAGTATTTTTGTAGTTGCTCAAAAACTCTCCCTTAAAATATATTTGTCTTTAAATCATGCTCTCAAGAGACCAAACTAAGCTGACTTCTTTAAAAGTAACATTGTTGGTTTACGCACAAACTTAATGTATTTAGCATAGAGCAGTGTTTCCCAACCAGTGTGCCATGGCACACTAGTGTGCCGTGAAAGATCATCAAGTGTGCCATGGCAAATTACATTATCTATCTGATGTCATGTATAAAGTTTGCTACTCTGTCTCCGGAACCTCAGAACATGGGTCCCTGTTTACAGGAGGGCCGTGTAGTAGAGCGGACCTGTTTGGGCCCGTTCCCTTCCATTCCGCTTTGGCGGGGAGCACTTCCGGTCCAGTCCAGCCCAGCCCTGTTGGCGCTGTGAGAGGTGTGAGTCAGAGAGCAGCAGAGCCCAAGCGCTGAAGGCAGGCAGGCAGGCAAGCAGCCGGAGGGGCAGGTAGGCAGGCAGGGAGTCATCCAGTTAACAGAGGAAAGGAGGGAAGGGAACTCTTGGGAGAAATATGGGTCCCCAAAGGCCATCCAGCCTGACCCCCTTCAGCCAAGCAGGAAGGCACCGCCCCAAGCCCCCCGACAGATGGGCATGGAGACTCTGGCTATGCATTAAGGCAGGCAGCATCTTTATTAAGGGCTTGGAAGAAGGTTTAGACTAGATATGGTCAAACTTGGGTCTTCCTCCAGGTGTTTTGGACTTCAACTAATATTGCGATATAATTGTTATAATACAATGTGGTATGTAATTGTTGTACTGTGACAATGATATAGTATGTTGTGTTTGATATTATAGTAATATACATATATTGTGTATAAATATAATATTGATAATGTCGTAATGCAATGCAATATAATAATAATATACTATATAACTATATATTTTGTGTACATCGAAACAGGCCCAGGTTTCACACTAAGTGAGTGTATAAATACATTTAAAAACATATTAACTATATGTATTACTGTGTTTAGAGTGTCATTTTGTGTCATTTCGGTTGGTGGTGTGCCCCAGGATTTTGCAAATGTAAAAAATGTGCCGCAGCTCAAAAAAGGTTGCAAAACACTGGCATAGAGGTACCTTGCTTATCAATCCATTTACAAATAGGATTTCTCTGTGTAGATAACACAGGGCATCTTTCTCATAATCAATAGTCCATAATCTAAAAGCTTCTCTCTACTCTGAGAGTCTAATGAGTCTCTGTCTAGTCTGAAAGTCCAATGGTGTCTGAGATCTAAAATGGAGTCTGAGCCCGGAACAAGCCCAGATCTGATCACATGGTCTGCAGCCCCTCCCACAACAAAGACTTAAGGAAAACTGCAAACCAATATGCACGTATACAATACAGTAAGCAATTTGAATTATATACATAACAAATAACTAGTGGATGCTTGAAGAAGGTTGCTATTTTGAACGACCATAAAGTTACATTGGAGTAAATAGAGATTCCTAGAGTGATGTTCTCTCAGGTAAAAAGAAAAGGGGGGGGGGTTGAGTTTTTTATTATTGTTTTTCCCACTGAGTCCCTAACCACAGCAAAGATGGAGTGGCTACTGTAGTATTGAATTATGGTCATGGAGGTTATGGATAAACTAGGAGCATACTAGAAGCAGGCATCCGAGTCATACATTACATCAGTGTTTTTCAACCTTTTTTGAGCCGCAGCACATTTTTTACATTTACAAAATCCTGGGGCACACCACCAACCAAAATGACACTCTAACACAGTAATACATATAGATAATATGTTTTTAAATGTATTTATACACTCAGTGTGAAACCTGGGCCTTTTTCGATGAACACAACATAGATATCCTGGCAGGAACGGCAGAAAGACACACACGAAGGTCTTGCGCAACAGCTGGGAGTTACAGTTCACCCGCAATCAAAGAGCATTCTGAACTCCACCAATGATGGAATGGAATCAAACTTCCCACACAGAACCATCTGCTCCCAGCATCCCCTTCTCCTTCCTCTTACGGAATTTACGGAAATAATCCTGGATCAGAAACGTGGCGTAGAACTTTCCAACGGTAACTTCCTCCTCTGCCAAGGGAATATTTAAGCACATGCTGTTAAAAAGAACAACTTTCTTGGAACAACCACACTTCCAAGAAGCTTTGTAATACCAGCCAGGCTGCTTTTAAAGCCAGAGACCTGTTAAGGATCAAGTCAATTAGAGGTAATTATCTTCAAGGGATGCAAGAACCTCATCGTTCCCACCAAGGGCCAAAGGAATTATGAGATTGCAAATGTAGTTCTGAAGATAAACTCCATCATGCATCATAAAGCACCTGATGTATCATTATATTTCATTCGTGTGTATAAGTCTGTGTATGAGAGAGCCAGCGTGGTTGCTCTGGACCAGTGATTTTCAACCTTTTTTGAGCTGCGGCACATTTATTACATTTACAACATCCTGGGGCACACCACCAACCAAAATGACACAAAATGACACTCTAACACAGTAATACATATAGTTAATATGTTTTTAATGTATGTATACACTCAGTGTGAAACCTGGGCCTGTTTCGATGGGAGTTGTAGTTGCTGGGAGTTATAGTTCACCCGCAATCAAAGAGCATTCTGAACTCCACCAATGATGGAATGGAATCAAACTTCCACTAGAGTTGCCATATGCATAAAGGGACAGGGCAAAATAGGGAATTTTCACAAAATATGGGACACTTCATAAAAACTTTAAAACCACTTGATGATTTTCAAGTTTTTAGGAAGTGTCCCTTATTTTTGTGAAAAATTCCCTATATTTTGGTACCTGTCCCTTATTCATATGGCAACCCTACTTCCCACACAGAACTCCCATAACCAAGAGAAAATACTATAAGAGTTTGGTGGGCATTGACCTTGTGTTTTGGAGTTGTAGTTCACCTATATCCAGAGAGCATTGTGGAGGGGAGGGAAGAAGACGTGGGGCGAATCTGCGCAGTAGCGCCCGCACGGGTCACGTCTTCCCCCCTCCCACAGAAGCGGCAGCGTGAGCAAAGCAAGGCAAAGCGAGCAGAGTGATGCTGGGAAGAAGGGAGCCTGAGTGGAGAAGAAAAAGTGTTCGGCAGGAGGGGGAAGAATGGGTATTGAAGGTTCCAATTTCCCACGGCACACCTGATGATTGCTCACGGCACACTAGTGTGCCACGGCACACTGGTTGGGAAACACTGCATTACATGGAAGCTACCTGGGGTTTTGTTTCATTTCTTTGTGATCTTTTTCTTCTGAAAAGCAGCCTCAAAATCTGCAACCATGGGTAGAAGAGGACACAGTGAATGCTCAGAAATGCTGTCCTATACCATGCTGCTTTTCCGTTTTTCTTTTTTCCTGTAGAAGGAGAAGCAGCTTTAGAAGACTAATTTTGAACAGATAAAGGGTAAAAGAGGACAGCCCTTTCCTTTACTGTCCTTCTCCTTAAACATGCAGTCTCTCATGACTGATTTTCACTTGAAAGAATTCTGTCCCTACATTGGTCTCTCGTGTAACAATAATTTGCAGCAAGGACAAAATTTAGAGAAGGTTTGAGAAGTAAAATGGACGTTGGTGCGATATCTCTGTACTTAAAGGTGCTACCTTTGTGGTTAAAGGTAATAGTCTAGATTAAATTGTTAGTTCCAACTAGAATAGCAGTAGGTCTATGCTTTTGTGGAGATAAAAATCAGATTTTGACAATTGTGTGTTCTTCAGCCAATAACTATCTCAGTTTTTGGATCAGGTTTAGGGCCTAGGACTCACTTTAACACAGTGTTTCCCAACCTTTTTTTGAGCCGCGGCACACTTTTTACATTTACAAAATCCTGGGGCACACCACCAACCAAAATGACACAAAATGACACTCTAACACAGTAATACATATACTTAATATGTTTTTAAATGTATTTATACACTCAGTGTGAAACCTGGGCCTGTTTCGATGAACACAACTTCCTCTCACATACTTATACATGGCTATCATGCCTTCTCTCAGCCTTCTCTTCTTCTGGCTAAACATGCCCAGCTCTTCAAGCCGCTCCTCATAGGGCTTGTTCTCCAGACCCTTGTGAAATTTCACCCTGAGTGAAACTTGCTTCCAGATAACTATGGATGTCATGAAACTGTTATAAACAGTTCCTTGTCCGGGGGGTGGGGGGGTGGGTTAGGCAACTCTCGAAAAATCCAGTAAAATAGTAAAAAAATAAACATTTCCAAGCAGAGAGGCTCAATTTATTTCTTGGAAACCTGTGAATGCTTCAGCCCCCCAATGCTCCCAGGTTCGCTCACTGCCCAATTCACCAACGTGGAGCTTCCGGCACTCGGCGGAGCCCTTCCTTTGCCTCGGGGTGAATCTTTGGGGAGGAAAGAGGGAGAAAGAGCTGCTAGGAGGGGGAAGAGTGCCAATTTCCCATGGCACACCTGATGATCGCTCACGGCACACTGGTTGGGAAACACTACTTTAACATATGGACCCCATCACATTGGGTTATACTCTTTTTATATGAGTGTGCATCCTGTATTTTTTTTAACTGGACGCATACTGTATTTAGATGGGATGCATACTGACCCCATCATACCCGAACCTTACATTTAGAAAATACTGCACTTTGACTTATCGCACCATGGAAAAATGGCTCCACCCAATTCATTTGAATGTCTTTCTACGTCACTTTATTTTATTTTATTATTTTTCTAATATTGCGTAATGATGTAGCTGGAAGTCTCAAACTACCATTCTCGTGAGATTTTAGCTGATGGAATGCATCCTGATTTTATGATCACACATAAAAACAATGTCTCACAACCGTTTTAATTAATTAAAAAAACATGCTTAGAATCCTGTGTGCAATCACTCAATTTCTGGGATGCTTTGCAGATGGATTCAAATGGATTACTGATGGAATGAAACAAACATCATGTGATAGGATCCATTCGGAAATGAAGTAAAACACAATGTGATAAGGTCCATGGTGTGTTAGCATTGGACCTGCCTTCCTGAATTTTCCTGTAAGATGGACTGTAACCCATGTTTGTGTTCTGTGTATTTGCCTTCAAGTCACCTATTTTATGGTGGCCCCATGAATTTTGTAAGGAGTACTCAGAGGTGGTTTGCCAGTTCCTTCCTCTAACCAGTATCTTGTTCATCCTTGCTCCTCTTCCCACCCGCCTCTAACATTTCTAGGGGCACGTTCATTGTGTACAAGGATGGAGATGTGGCTCACCCAATGGTCCGTGACCGCCTCTGGCTCAACAGTGACTTCAACTTTGACAATGTACTGTCAGGCATGATGGCCCTCTTCACTGTCTCCACCTTTGAAGGCTGGCCAGCGTGAGTTACAGTAATGAGGATTGTGTGTGATCTGTGTGTAGATGTGCAATATGCTTGAAAAACATCCTGTCCTAGCGTTCTCCATTCCCATACTCCTATTTCATCTTTTTCCACCTTGTACATATTTATAAGTATGACAGGTCTTAGTCATGTTCAAGGTGTTGTGTGGGATTTATTTCTGGGTCTTTTTCTGCTCTGAAAAGATGTGTTTGTGTGTATGTCGGAGGGGCGGGGGGAGAATTAAAAACCAAAATGTAATTCTACTTCCTCATTCCCTTTCCATCTGCTTTAGACCTCTACTCAGATTTTTTTGTGTCTATAAAAATTGTCATGCTAATTAGCTTAGTTATCTAATACCATCAGTTCCAAGGTTCTAGGATTTGATGAATCCTTCAGGTAATTCTGCCTGGGATCATAGTCATAGCCTTACAACGCATAGGAAGTATTGCAGCCATGTTGTCTGTCCATGTCTGAGATTCCCATAAATGGGGAAAGCATTCGCAACTCCATACACTGTTTCAAGGAATTTTGGAGGTGTACTTCCATCAATTACTAAGGTAAAATAGTAGATGGAAAAAAAACATAGGAAGAAACATCAGGCAAGAATAGGAGGAAATCTGGAAGAAAAAGATAAAATACTCATACGTGAGACCTGAAAGAGAACTGGATAAAAATTTCATGTAGGTGGTACATTACTCAAAAAATTTGGGAAAAATATTCAACAACACAAGTACAAGCTGTTGGAAGTGAAAAAAGAAAGAAACCCTCGTACAACCCACCTATGGTAGACATGTGACAAGGCAAAGTTATTGGAAATTAATACAAAAAGAGATTCAAAATATATTGGAAATATAAATCCCATGGAAACCTGAATTATTACTCTTAGGTATGCATGAATTAGACCTAGAGAGGAATACAGATACATTATTATTCCTGATGACAACAGCGGCAAGAATATGCTACGCGAGAAAATGGAAGCAGGAAGAGATACCAAACACAGATGCCTGGATGCTGAAACTTCTAGAAATTAAGAACATGGATAGACTCACCTTTCTTATGTCAAAAAACAATGGAATAAAAAGAAAAGAAACAGGAAAAAAATAACTGAGTATTTAGAGAGAAGAAAAATAATAATAAATGAACAAACAGACAGATAGATAAATAAAGGAGATTTGGAGACAACAAATTAAAATATTGACGACATTGAAAAGAAGAAATACAAGAAGAAGGGAAAGACAAACAAAGATGAAAGAAAAGAGAAGGAGATCTCTGGAATATGCCAGGAAGTCCATCCGGGAATGTGGCGCGAGCACCGGGAATGTGGCGCAGCTGGCTAAGTGTCAGCTGCATAAGATCTCTCTGACCAATAGGTCATGAGTTCGAGGCCTGCCCGGGTTGAGGTGGGTGCTCGACCTTTAAGTGTAGCCTGTTGTCGACCTTTGCAGCCCGAAAGACAGGTGCATCTGTCAAGTAGGAGATAAGGGTACCACATTAAGTGGGAAGGCAAATTTTGACTGAATTATGAGGCCATTAAAAGAACTCCAGGAACTCTGAGGAATGCGGAAGGAACAACAAGGGACGCTGGGAACGCTGAGAGATGAGGAGTGCGTTAGCTCCCCCTGGTGGCCAGACATTGCCTCTGTTCGTCTATATGTGTGTATGTGGAAAACGGCAGGGATTGTCTGCTAAGTATGTGTATCTGTAATCCGCTCTGAGTCCCCTTTGGGGTGAGAAGAGCAGAATATAAATAAAGTGTATTATTATTATGTATTATTATCAATACAACTCTTCTTTTTCTTTTTTCTTTTTAAAAATCTTTTTCTATTTTCTTCTTTTCTTCCTTTTATTGTATGATTTTTTACTAAATAATAATGGACAGTTAGATATTTCAATTCACATCCATATATACTACTTTCTCTATAATCCTTTTTAATTTTTTTATTTTTTAAACTCCATTTTAGATTCATTCAATATCCATGTATAATTCTATCACAAGATATACATTTTACTATGGAAAAAAATTCTTTTCTTATTTTTTTCTTCTCTTTTCTATTTTTTAATATATATATATATATATATATATATATATATAGTGTGTGTGTGTGTGTGTGTGTGTGTGTGTATATAAAATTTCAAACAAAGATTATTTTAAAACAATTAACAAGGTAAAATAGTGAGAGCTGTCTGTGTGTTGGCCAGTCTCCTACACCAAGTCATAGCCGAGATTACAGTTCTGGCTTTTAGGTCAATAGATCTCTTTCCTTTGCTCTGGGTCTTGATTCCAGCGCCCCTGCAAGATCCCCATAGGTCAGCATTTGGAAAAGCACTGACTGATAGATGCCTTGTGGAGGCATGGCATCCTCTTTCTCTTAAAAAATATTGTTGTTGGAGGTATTTTATGTATGTATTGAAATATTTCTGAATGTCTTATGTATTAAAATATTTCAACAAAATGGGAATGGAAGGCCTGTTCCTCTATCAAGTGTGCTTTCTGTTTAACCAACCCTCTCTTTGCTACTTTGCCCATGCCAGGCTCCTGTACAAGGCCATTGATGCCAATGCTGAAAATGAGGGGCCTATCTACAACTACCGGGTGGAAATCTCCATCTTCTTCATCATCTACATCATCATCATCGCCTTCTTCATGATGAATATCTTTGTGGGTTTTGTCATCATCACCTTCCGGGCTCAAGGAGAACAGGAATACAAGAACTGTGAGCTGGACAAGAACCAGGTATCTTCCACACTGCCATTTATTGTTCTACTAGCTTGGGGACCCGGCGGTGCCCAGGTTTTTTGAGAAACGTAGTAGTTGGTCTTTAGCAGTTATTTATGTGGGTCACAGTGGTGTTAGAGATTAGGGATGGGGGAATGGCAGCCAATCAGAGCCGGTGTAGCAAATGCTCACTCTGTGGCAACGAATCATGCCGTTTGAGGCAATGGTGGCCAATCAGAGGCGGTGTAGCAAATTCTGCCTCAGTGGAAACCAATCATGCTGTTTGAGGCAATGGTGGCCAATCAGAGACGGTTTAGCAAATTCTGCCTCAGTGGCAACCAATCATGATGTTTGAATGTAGAGGGTGGGAATTTAGAGGCTGGTAGCCAATCAGAATGCTGGCACATACATACATACAAACCCACAAACATACAAACATTCCCTTTTATTATATATAGAGAAGATATTAATGGAAATAACTTGTTTACATTTATTTCCTTCACCCAGGAGAACAACAATTTGCTTCCAAAATTTTTTATTAATTTCAACAGTTATGTATTGTGCTTCTCTGCAACACATTTGACTGGCTTCAATAGGAATTAAATTCCCATGTTTCCTCTATTTCTTGCCTGCAATACTGAGAGAAGGGTAGTTCTTCTTGTCTTACATATCCTGACACCTCTGAAGAGGATGGCCACTGTGTTTTCTTTATTTTATGAGAATACAAATTATTTAGTTTGCAGTTCAGAAAACAGCTCTTATTACTCTTTCAAATACTGCCGGGATGCTTGCCACTTCTGTCAGATCATACTGTGATAATAAAAAAAACACTGCCAATCAACTCTTAGTAACAATAATATATAGGGAGGAGTACAGTTGAACAAGTGCTGGAAATATTTTTCTTAGAAGTATCAGATGTGGAGTATGATTTTGGCATCTGCTCCACAACTAGTAATTTGCTTGTGACTTTGGCTCTGTACTGCTTCCAATCCTCCCTATCATTAGACTAAGTGGTTCTTGCACTGCCATTTGATGTGCCAGAAGCTCCTGTCTCAGATTAGGGGGTTTTTCAAGACATTTTGAAGTAATGACAATAAAGAAAGAGTGGGTGCAGGTGATTCAGGAGTTCAGGCAGTGGTTAATGGGCTGTGGAAGGAACAACGTTTGGGCAACTGTCATTGAAATGTAAAGTGGCAGAAGCAGCCCTGAGGTACCAGGATCTTGGCATGGATGTCAGTTTTTGGGTGGGTTATAGGATCTCTCAAAGGCTTCAAGAGCTGCTTCCACCCATTGTGCATTCCATGGAGGCCGCTAGGGCCATCTTCTTTCTGTGACATTGCTTTAAGCGTTTTCCTTAAAGCAGTTAGTAATCAAACAGAGAGCCTCTCTAAATGTTTTCTCTTCCTTCTTTCCACAGCGGCAGTGTGTGGAATATGCCTTGAAAGCCCAGCCTTTACGGCGCTACATCCCCAAGAACAAATACCAATACAAGTTCTGGTACATGGTCAACTCCACTGGTTTTGAGTACATCATGTTTGTACTCATCTTGCTCAATACCATTGCACTGGCTGTACAGGTGAGCATAGTCGAAAGAGAACAGAAGGGGCTAGCCCAGGGGTGGGCAATTATTTTTTCCAAGGGGCCACACAAGAGCCAAAAAATATTATGGAGGGCCACACCTAAAGGCTGAACTACATTCTACTCTACATTATTTATTTATTTATTTACTATATTTACTATATATTACACATCATTAATATTAACATATTAATATATCAAGAAATATTCATATATTATTAGTATTAATATCATAATTATTATATTATAGTATATATATTGACATTATAATATATTGAAATTATAATATAATATAACATTATATTATTTATTATATTATTATTATAAAATTATTATAAAATAATAATAAAAACCACTAAAATTAAATTAAATTAAAGAAGACAAGGTGCGAACCAAGATGGAGGCTGACATCCTCAAGAGGGGAAGGATCCCAAGATGGAATGGCCCAATAACCCAGCCCAGAGGATGACAAAGCAGACCCAGCCACCATCGCAGCAGAGCAGAGCAGAGCAGCAGACAATCGGAGGCTGCAGGCCTCCGCCTGCTCTCACCCCCAGCCGTTCCATCAGAGGCGTTCCCGATCGGGTGATCGCCCTGCCAAGGAGTGCCTGCCATCCCGGGAGGCGATCCAGGCCTGCAGCAGGAGCAGTCGGCGACCTGCGGCGGATGATCATCCTGGTGACCTGGAAGACGATTGAGTCTTCCAGGTCACCAGGGCGATCAGCCGCCGCAGGTCGCCGACTGCTCCCACTGCAGGCCCGGATCGCCTTCCAGGATGGCAGGCACTCCAAAGCCTCCACTCCTTCGATTGTTCTCTGGAGCGGCGGGCTGTCTGCCGACGCAGGCCCCACAGCCCGCAATGGGATGGCGGTAGCGGCAGCCCTTCCTCTTGCAGAAATGGCCCCGCCTCCGACACCCTTTTCTCCGGGCTGGTCAAAATCGGCCAGTGGGCCGCATCCGGCCGGTGAGCCGTAAGATGCCCAGGTCTGGGCTAGCCTGTTTAGTGAGCACAAGAGAGTCAAGGTTGTTAATGGAAGACAATAAAGTCCCAATGGGATGGGATGGTCCAGTTTGTTATTTCTCTATGGACAGCTGAAGCCAAGTTGCAGGTTCTGGTTTTCACAATGAAGGAATATGTGGATGAAGGAGAACAGATTCTTGCCAGACTAACTTCTACTTGCTCAATTACCTCAGCTGGGAACTAATATGGAAAGCAAAGAAGCCTGGAAGTATATAAGAGGAAGATTTTTAAAAGGCGGGATTCAACATATTTCATCCATATATTCCTTTTGTTATATATAAAAAAGACCCTTTAGACCTATACAAGCTACAGTTCCTGTGGACATGCGAATAAGACAAGATCCTGCCACTTTGAAAGCATAAGAGATAGGGACGAGAATGCTAAAGACATGAAACTGTGCCAATATTCAACACTGCAAAGAAAATGGGAATACTGATGGGCGGGGGATGGACGGACGGGGAGGGGGGCACAGGGAAGTTGTGGAGGTCTATGTGGAACATAGCACCAGGGTAGAAAAGAAGTTTAAAAAAGAAGTTATGAAGATACAGAAGGACCCATGGGGGATATGCTGAAAGCCTTCAGTGCAAACCATTTGACCCGGCACATTAGATGTACTTGATAAGGAGCAAAGAGAGAGCTTCTCGTTATTTTGCTCTCCATGCATGGCTGTGGAATGATGAGAGGGTCCACACAGAACAAAGAGAGCTGATCTTTTGAGTCTGGGGTTGGCTCTAGACCAATTCACAAGGGAACATAGCACAAGATTGCCCAAAATATATTAATTTACTTACATTTTTATTTTGTGCTTGTTTCCTTTTCCAGCATTATGAACAGTCCCAGCCCTTCAACTATGTCATGGACCTGCTCAACATGGTCTTCACGGGCCTCTTCACTGTTGAGATGGTACTGAAGATCATTGCCTTCAAGCCCAAGGTTTGCAAATTTGTCAGGATTGGTTGGACGGGGCAAAGAGGGAAATGTTACTCAAGAGGCTTTTTTTTTTGTAGTTCATTTATTTTGTTGAGGGAAGTCTTGCTCTTGCTCTTTGCAAACAATGCATGGTTTCAAGTTGACTCCAGGGCTCAACAAAAGCCCTGGCATTATGTCCTTTGGCACAATAAGGTTCCAACCCTTTGTCAAAATTGCCAGCCCACCCTTAGTTTGAGTATTTTTGTATGTGAGGTTTCAAAGAGGTTCTTGAATCTCCTGCAGGAGAGATAAAGTGGGATAATAATAATAATAATGTATTTATTTATTTATTTACGTCATTTATATGCCGCCCTTCTCACCCCGCAGGGGACTCAGGGTGGATCACAAAGCTCATATACAGGCAAACATTCAATGCCATTGACATACGACATATATAGACAGACATAGAGGCAATTTAACATTCCAGAAATCAGTTAAATTTAGCCTCCCCACTAAGTGGTACCTAAATTTCCTACTTGGCAGATGCAACTGTCTTTCGGGTTGCAAAGGTCGACAACAAGCTACACAACTTGGTCGAAAGCTCACCCCAACCCGGGCAGGCCTCGAACTCATGACCTTCTGGTCCAGGGCCGGCCTGACCTTTTCCGGGGGAGTACGCGAAGAAAATTTTGGCGCCCCCCCGGCCGCCGCATCATTTGGTCCCGCCGCCGCTGCCGCGGCTGCTGCCACACAGCCGGCCCCATGGGCCGGCTGCACCACGCCTCTCAAAGCACGGACATTTCCGCACATGCCCAGAAGCAACTACAGGCGCTACAACGCCTGTAGTTGCTTCTGGGCATGCGCAAATGTCTGCCGCAGTGCCCATGCGCAAACATTCGTGCATGCCCAGAAGCAACTACAGGCGCTGTAGCGCCTGTAGTTGCTTCTGAGCATGCTGAAATGTCCGTGCTTCGGGGCGTGCTGCAGCCGGCCCGTGGGGCTGGCTGTGCGCGGCAGCAGCGCGGCAGGGTGGGGGCCTTGAAGCAGGTGGCGCCGCGGCGCCTCCCAGCCGGTGACGCCCGCCCAGCCGGTGGCGCTCTACGCGACCGCTACATGGCGGAATCGCTGAGACCGCTCTGTTCTGGTCAGTAGAGATCTTATGCAGCTGACACCCAGCTAGCTGCGCCACATCGAACTGCAAAGACTCTGGCACAAGCCAATCAAGGTGGACCCAGTGGTGATTGGCACACTGGGTGCAGTGCTTAAGACCTTGACCTGCACTTAAACACAATCGGCGCTGACAAAGTTACCATCTGTAGAAGGCCATCTTACTGGGATCTGCACGCATTATTTGCCGATACATCACACAGTCCTAGACACTTGGGAAGTGTCTGACGTGTGAGCCAATACAACAGCCAGCAGAGTGACCTTGTCTGCTGTGGACTCATCTTGTTCTGTTTCAAATTATTATTATTATTATTATTATTATTATTTCGCCTCATGGTCTGATCAGGCGTACCAAAGGCAAACTAGACTTCTGTGGAGATAAGACAGCCTCAGTGTGTTTCTCACAGCACCATTCTCATTTTTATCCCAGAAAAGTCACATAATATTTGCCTTTGCTGCTTTTGACATTCTTGGGTGCTAACTAAATATAAAATCAGAATGGAAATCAGGTCATTTTTCCATTTTCAGGTCATAAGGCAAATTTTAAAATGTGAAAGTGTTCCTTTTGCCAAAAGTTCAAAAAAGTTATGGTATCTGCAGGAATAGATACATGTCTTTGCATGAGACTGGAAACACAGTATTACAGCAGATGAGCTGGTTGGCGAAACACTCATTTTCTGTTTGTTTCAAGGTAACACTTCTAAGGAGAACGGGGGCTGAAAGAACCTCTGGTGAATGTAATTACGTTTATGATTCATCCCACACCAAAGAATCAATTTGAGCAACAGATTTCATGTACTTATTTTCCTCTGCTTCTGGTTCTAGAGTAATTCAGATCTTCAAAGGCCAAAGTACTTCCAAAAGGTCTTGGACTGTGATGGGTCTGTAGAGGGAGCCTGTGCCATTAAGTCATGACCGGGACCATCCCAAGATTGCTTGTTGCCTGAGGCAGAGTAACAAATGGTGTGCCCTCCATTCAGTCATATTAAAGGAACACATTACCCAAAGCTGGCCAAGTTATATCTATATGAGGGAGAAAATCCTACTGGTGTCCTCAATGGCAGTGTTTCCCAACCGCTGTGCCGTGATGGATCATCTGGTGTGCCACGAAAAATGTCTCCGCCCCCTTTCTCCCCCTCCTGCCGAACTCCTGCTGCTTGGGGGAGGAGGAAGAGGAGGAAGGGCCGGGCGGCGGCAAAGAAAAAGATGAAGAGGCTGGGGCGCCGCCTCCTTCGGCCGTTTCCCCACCCAGCCTCCAATCGAAGGAGGGAGGAGGGAAGGGTGATGTCACTCGGGCTCTGCCCCCTTCCCAGCAGCAGGAGCTTGCTCGTGCCTGATTGAGTCATGGTGGGAGTCATGGCGGAGAGCGGCCCCCATCCCCGGCGCCACTCTCTGCCATGACTCCGGCCCCTTGCTCGCTGAGGCCGCGTGGAGGAGGAGAACCATTAGTGGTGGACGGGCTTCAGAGGGTGGGGCTGAAGCCCATCCACCGCTCATGCTCCTCCTCCATGTGGCCTCTGAGAGTGAGGGGCGGAAGTCATGGCGGGAATCATGGCAGAGAGCGGCCCCAGTCCCCGGCACTGCTCTCGCTGAGGCTGCGCGGAGGAGCATGAGTGGTGGACGAGCTTCAGTGGGCGGGGCTGAAGCCCATCCACCACTCATGCTCCTCCTCCTCCGCACGGCCTCAGCGAGCGAGGGGCCGGAGTCATGGCAGAGAGCGGCGCTGGGGACAGGGAATTGCTGCCTTCTCCCTCTCCCCCGCCACCCCTTTCGCCTGTGAGCCGCTGTCCGTAGCAATGGGAGCAGCTCAGGCTGGCGGCGGGACGCTGGGCCGGAGCCTGGGCTTTGTGGCGGTCCTCGGCCTGCTCTACTGCCTGAGGGGCCTGCTTGCCAAGTTTGGTCCAGATCCATCATTGTTTGAGTCCACAGTGCTCTCTGGATGTAGGTGAACTACAACTCCAAAATTCAAGGTCAATTAACTATATGTATTACTGTGTTAGAGTGTCATTTTGCGTCATTTTGGTTGGTGGTGTGCCCCCGGATTTTTTAAATGTTAAATGTGTGCCGCAGCTCAAAAAAGGTTGGGAAACACTGCTCTATGGTAATGAAGACAATAATCAGAAATGTTTTTTCATGTTGTAACTCCTTACATCTCTTGACTGAAGCACCTGCCTAATGCTTAGGGCAGCCCTGCGTGGAATACACTTTTTTGTGGGCTACCATATTTCTCATGACCAGATGACCTTGAGCATGAGAATGTCTCAAGACTGAGCTAGGGCTGAACAGTGTAAAACATTATAAGTTTCAATAGCCCAATGAATTGTGCCAAGAAAGGGCCAGAAAACCACGACAAGCAGTGGCATACAAGTATAAAGCAATTACAAAAATTTCTCTAGTGAAGAGAAATTTCCATACTGTGTTATTTTATTTATTTATTTATTTATTTATTTGCCATGCTTCTATACCGCTTCTCTCAGCCCGAAGGCGACTCAAGGCGGTGAACAAGCGGCAACAAGTGCCCATATACAATACATCACAAGATAAAAACAGTCATATAAAACATATAAAATTAACAGTTAAAAACTACAAAATACAAATCTCAGCTCCACAATCTTAAAACCGGTTTCCGTTTCGCCGTCATAGTAATCCTTGATCTCGATTAAAGTTTGTCTGCAAATGCTTGCTTGAAAAGCCAAGTCTTGACCTTCTTACGAAATATCAGGAGGGAGGGGGCCGATCTGATGTCACTAGGAAGGGAGTTCCAAAGCCAAAGAGCCACCACTGAGAAGGCCCTGTCTCTCATCCCCGCCAGGCGCGCCTGCAAAGCAGGCGGGACCGAGAGCAGGGCCTCTCCGGATGATCTTAAGCATCTTGATGGTTCATAGGGAGAGATGCGTTCGGACAGGTAAGTTGGACCAGAACTGTTTAGAGCTTTAAAGGCCAAAACCAGCACTTTGAATTGTGCCTGGTAGCAAACTGGTAGCCAGTGGAGATGGCAGAACTCTGGTTACATCCCGTATAGATTACTGCAACGTTCTCTACGTGGGGTTGCCTTTGAAGCTTCAATTGGTCCAACGGACAGCAGCCAGGTTGATAACAGGAGCGGCACTCAGGGAGAGTACAACTCCCCTGTTCCCAAGGTACGTGCGCAGCTGGCGCACAAGTTTTAATTGTTCAAATGCTCCCCTGGTCACCGCCGAAACCTGGGGTTCCAGGCTCAGCGATGAATCCAGGATCACACCCAGACTGCGTATTACTCAAATTTATGTAATACAGGCTGGGTACTCTTATCTAGAATTCTGAAATCCAAAATAATCCAAAATTGTCCACCTTGGTGGCTGAGATAGCAACACATTTGCTTACTGGATTAAAAGTATTTTGCACAGAATTACCTTCATCTCTGTGTGTAAGGAGTATATGAAACATAAATAAATGTTGTTTTTAGACTTGGGTCCCATCTCTTAGATATCCAGTCCCCTAAAAACCCAAAATATGGAACATTTCTGCTCCCCAGCTTTTCGAATAAGGAATACTCAACCTGTATTAGATAGGCAAGGGTCAGATGGTCCTGGTTGTGGTTGCTTTTCACAGAGATGGGTTCCCAAAAAGGCTTTTCTGTTGCTCTCCTCCAGCACTATTTCTGCGATGCATGGAACACCTTTGACGCCCTGATTGTGGTTGGGAGTGTGGTAGACATCGCAGTCACGGAAGTCAACGTGAGTTGTTCTCCTCCCCCTCATATATGTCCTGTAAAACAGCCTTAATTTGTTTGTCTTCTTGTGGCAGCTGCCTGTAGGATGCTGAGGCAGATTTACAGGAAATGTGTTGAAAGCTTTGAACGTGTTGCAGTACCTGTGTATGGACTGAATGTGATTTTTTTTTCCAGTCAGGGTAACTCGGGCATATTTGTCGCTATGAGGGTGAGAAACATGCTTATAAAATGAGGAACAGAGAGAGAAAATGTTCTGTGCCAGATTCCAGAGTCTGTTGAAAATGTTTATATATATATATATATATATATATATATATATATATATATATATATATATATGGAAGGAAAAGACCTTGATTTTTCAAAGATTTAAAATATCCTTTGTAATGGATTTCTTCCCAATTGTTACAATCACCTATGTGCTTCTCTTTTGTCTATCAATCTGAACATTCATTCTGCTGTTTTGTTTGTCTCCCACCTCTTTCTTTCTATGACGGATATTTCAAAATCTGATTTTTTTTCTCATCACTGTTGTTGCTGTTGTCACCATCACCACCACCACCATCTCTGTCATCATATCATCGTGGACGTTCACTGTCTTACACTAGAATGGAGGCCATGTTGGAGAGGTACTTCCGCACATGTATTTCATCTCAACACAGTTTAGGGCTGGGCAATGGAGGAGTTATCTGTGTCAAATGTTATAGTGTATGCAGCCGAATAATCCATAGGACAGCTATTGCAATGTAGTGGTTAGAGCAGTGTTTCTCAACCTGGGGGTCGGGACCCTCAGGGGGAGTTGCGAGAGGGTTTCAGAGGGGTCGCCAAAGACCATCAGAAAACAGATGAGAGATCTTCAACTTTGGCAGAGGAAGTTGAAGATCTCTCCGCTTTTCTTTCTCTTTCTTTTTGGAAACAGATTGTGAATTCTCCCACCTAAAGCTCTCCTCTGTTGTGATTGGCAGGCCTCCCAGCCAAGAGGAGGGCTGATTCTGAGACTCCAAGCAGGGAGGGGAGAGCAGGCGTGCTTGGTGCGTGGCAGCATGATGCGCATGTGTGGGTGAGGGAGAGTGTGTGAGGTGGGATGGAGGCTCACGCCAGCTAGTTCCTTCAAGGCATGAGGGTTCTGTGTAGGAAGTTTGACCCAATTCTATCATTGGTAGGGTGCAAGGGGCTCTTTGATTGTAGATGAACTATAAATCCCAGCAACTACAACTCCCAAATGTCAAGATCTATTTTCCCCAAACTCCACCAGTGTTCACATTTGGGTATATTGAGGATTTGTGTCAAGTGTGGTCCAGATCCATCATGCTCTTTGATTGTAGATGAACTATAAATCCCAGCAACTACAACTCCCAAATGTCAAGATCTATTTTCCCCAAACTCCACCAGTGTTCACATTTCGGTATATTGAGGATTCGTGTCAAGTGTGGTCCAGATCCATCATTCTTGAGTCTATAGTGCTCTCAGGATGTAGGTGAACTACAACTCCCAAACTCAAGGTCAATGCCCACCAAACCCTTCCAGTATTTGCTGTTGGTGTTCCAAGTTTGGTTCAATTCCATTCTTGGTGAGTTCAGAATGCTATTTGATTGTAGGTGAACTATAAATCCCAGCAACTACAACTTCCAAATGACAAAATCAAACCCCACCCCCCCACAAAAAATACAGTTATAAAGTAGCAATGAAAATAATGTTAAGGTTAGGAGTCACCACAACATGAGGAACTGTATTAAGGGGTCGCAGCATTAGGAAGGTTGAGAAACACTGGGTTAGAGTATTAGACTTGCTGTTAAAGAAGCTGAGGTTCAAGTTTTCTTTGAGTTCTGTAGATTTGGACAAGTCACAAGCTCTTAACCTAATCAACTTTTCGGTTGTGGCACCAAATCTGTGGAATGCCTTGCCAGAAGAAGCACGAGCTATTCGAGATCTGCCTTCTTTTCGGAGGGCATGCAAGACATTTCTCTTTCGGCAAGCTTTCGGTCTCAGCTGACTAAGATATTGTGATTTTGTTTGATTATTTTAACTGTACTGTCATGTATGTGTTGGTTATTGTAAACCGCTCCGAGCCTTCGGGGAGTGGCGGTATACAAGTTTGAACAATAAATAAATAAATAAACTTTGTTGGTTTTTTGCAAGGGTAAAAAGGGTATGAAGTGAGGAATGGAAAAGAGCTGTGTGTATCACATGGAGGACCTAAATACCCTAAAGGCACCAAATTCTCCATGACCTTGGAAGCTAAAAAAGGATTCGCCCTGGTTAATACTTGGATGGAAGACCACCAATGAATGCCAGGTGCTATAGGCTAGGGGTGCTCATTAGTAGATTGTGATCTACTGGTAGATCGCGTAGGGCGTCCTGGTAGATCGCAGGCAGGGCGGGAGGAAGGCTCAGTCCCGCCCCGCAGGCTCCTGATGCCACCCAAGTGCTGCCGGCCCCGGGTTATCTGAGGTCCTTTCCACACAGTTGAATAAAATATCATGTTATCTGCTTTGAATCGGATTATATGGCAGTGTGGACTCAGAAAACCCAGTTCAAAGCAGATATTGTGTTATATGTTTCACATTTTTGTAGTGGGTAGGTAGATCATTTTGACTTGGTTGTTTTATAAGTAGCTCGCATGCTGAAAAAGTGTGAGCACCCCTGCTATAGGCTATATTTCAGAGGAAGGAAATGGCAAAGTTGCCTATATTTCTCATCTTAAGAAACTCCTGTGAAATTCATGAGGTTGCTATGGCGTGTGCAAGCGTGACACACCTCGCGCCAAGAACAACATGCAGATACGGTTGGATACAATTGGCCACAACTCGATTTATTGAAAAACAGGAACATAGGGTTGGCGGCCACGCATGGATCCTGGATCAGGGTAGGACAGCCCCCACGAAAGCCCATAGGCATTTGCAAGCCTGGGGTGCGAGCGGCCCAATGCCATCCACGGAAACTCAGCACCCCAGGGGGCCTGGGCATTATCCCCCTTACAACCAAGGGGCAATAAGCCAGCCTGATCCAGGGGCCATGCCACACGCCAAACGCCAAACACGGAGTTGCGACAAAGAGCATAACAAAACGTAAAACCAAGAACAGAGCAACAATAAAGTGCAGAGTAACAAAATTCACTAACAAGCAATGCAATGAGTAGGGAGGGTGGGAGGAAAAAACGAGGCAGTCCCCTGGGCAGCCTTAAGTAAGCTGCCCAGATGGAAGTGTGGGCTGGCCGGAAGCAGGGAGGGGGCGAGGCGGAGCCAGCCCCCTCATTGTCCGGCCGGGGGGAGAGAAGCCCCCCTGAGGCAAAGATGGCGCGGGGGCAACGCTGCCCCGCAACCCACTTGACCGGTAAGCCGGTCAAGCCCATAAGTTGACAGGTGACCTGAAGGCACATATAAACACATACTCATATATCACTTTGAACTCCTCAGAGGAAATGTGGGGTATACATGTAATAAAGAAATACCAGAAGATGGTATAGGTGGGCTAAGCAGTCTTGCGTTAAGGAGGGGAGGTGCAGATCAGTCTGGATACTTTGAGGACTGGAAGTGCAGTTGTTTGTATGTGCCTTCCAGTTCAGTCAAAGGTGTATGAGGTACCATATAACCCATTGTGTATCGATAGAAAAAAGTTCCAGTTACTTGGTTGATTGGCATCATTGTAATCTTCACCTTTGCTTACTACTGGTTTGCGGGAACACCAGCTGGGAGATTACCTGGCATCATGTATTTGCTTTAGGATTGGGTCATTTTGAGATTTTTGCCTGCACTTGGGTAAGGCGTGACATGCATTTGTGTAAGATTTATTTATTTATTTATTTTATTTACTTTATTTATATTTTGCTCTTCGTATCCTGAAGGGGACTCAGAGTGGATTACAGTACACATACTTGCAGACAATCCCTGCAGTTCAACATATATAGACAGCATATATAGACATATTTAGACATATATAGATGAACATATATAGATGAACAGAGGCAAACTTCTGGCCACCAGGGGGAGCTGACGCACTCCTCATCTCTCTCAGCGTTTTCCAGTGTCCCTTTGATGTTCCTTCCGCATTCCTCAGCGATTCCTGGAGTTCTTTATGGCCTCATAAATCAGTCAAAATTTCCCTCCCCACTTAATGTGGTACCTTTATCTCCTACTTGACAGCTGAACTGTCTTTCGGGCTGCAAAGGTCGACAGCAGGCTACATTTAAGGTCGAGCACCTTCCTCGACCCGGGCAGGCCTCGAACTCATGACCTACTGGTCAGAGAGATCTTATGCAGCTGTCACTTAACCAACTGCGCCACATTTATGAGTGTTATACTTGTGTGCAAAGGTAGCTATGTTCATATGGGAATACTGACAGAGTATGTGCAAGAATTTAATAGCATGGCTATTTAAGTCAGTGCACACTCCAGTTTAATAGGCCACATTGTGCCCATCCCAGATTTGGGTGCCCAGAGTCTAACCTATTAATCACTGGATCTCATCCCACTGCTCTTGTTGCTATATTCCCCAGAACGAACTTCCCTTTTTCACCTCCCCTGCTTATGGATACAGAAGGAAAGACAAGTAGTATGGTTGCTTAGCAACTGCACAATATTGTTCCCCTTAATCTTGGACCAGTGAGATGACTGGACCAGAGCAAAGAATGCAGCTGGGAAGTGGGGAAATTGTTGTAGCCACCTTTCCCAACTGTGAGGTCATTGTGCGGCTGGAGGCATGTGCTGTATTTACCTGAGATGCATGCAACCCCTGTCATTTGTTGTTATGTGAATCTGTGTGCCCATGGTATGTATCCATCTGTCTGTCTTCTATTTGTCTGTCTGTCATCTATCTATATGAGGGGTAGGGAATGTATCCTTCACCTTCCCATGATTCCATGTTGTTGGCTAATGCTGGCTACGACTGACGGGAGCTGTAGTTCCAAAACAATGGGAAGGCCATATTCCTGAGCTTAAACAGAATCATCATAACTCCAACAAGCATCAGGAGCTTTGGGCAGATCACAAGAGAGGGCCATCAACTTCTGGCTTCTCCACCCATGAGCTTCTAAAGCGGTGGTTCTCAACCTGTGGGTCCCCAGGTGTTTTGGCCTACAACTCCCAGAAATCCCATCCAGTTTACCAGCTGTTAGGATTTCTGGGTGTTGAAGGCCAAAACATCTGGGTAGCCACAGGTTGAGAACCACTGTTCTAGAGAATGCTGGCCCCACTGGAAACCGTGAATTCCATCTAGAAAGGCAACTTGGATGGATTTAATATCTGTGTGTGTTTTAGAAAATGTTTATCATGAACAACTTGATTTTTATTTCCACAGAGCTCAGAAGACAGCTCCCGCATCTCTATCACCTTCTTCCGTCTCTTTCGAGTGATGCGCTTGGTCAAGCTGCTCAGCAAAGGGGAAGGAATCCGCACCCTGCTCTGGACCTTCATCAAATCCTTCCAGGTTAGCTGTTCATGGAGGAAGAGGGGGGAAGAAAAATGGGCTTTGCCTCCTCTTGGTTGTAGATTTTAGATCCAGGTATTCTTGGTAGACACGGATTATCTGGATCCGGCGCAGTCTGGTTTTAGGCCGGGGCATGGTACCGAGACAGCCTTGGTCGCCTTAGTGGATGATCTATGCTGGGAACTAGACAGGGGGAGTGTGTTTCTGTTGGTTCTGCTGGACCTCTCAGCGGCCTTCGATACCGTTGACTATGGTATCCTTCTGGGACGCCTTGCGGAAATGGGCCTTGGAGGTACTGTCTTGCAGTGGCTCCGGTCCTTTCTGGAGGGCCGATCTCGGAAGGTCTTACTGGGAGATACCTGTTCAACCCCTCAACCATTGCCTTGTGGGGTTCCTCAGGGTTCAATACTATCTCCCATGTTGTTTAACATCTACATGAAGCCACTGGGGGAGGTCATCCGGAGTTTCAGGGTGCGGTGTTATCTGTACACAGATGACGTCCAACTCTATCACTCCTTTCCACCTACTACTAAGGAGGCTGTTTTGGTCCTGAACCGGTGCTTGGCCGCTGTGTCGGACTGGATGAGGGTGAACAAATTGAAATTGAATCCAGACAAGGCAGAGGCACTCCTGGTCAGTCGAACGGCCGAACAGGGCATAGGGTTACAGCCTGTGTTGGACAGGGTTTATTTATTTATTTATTTATTTATTTATTTCGGGATTTTACCCCGCTCTTCTCAACCCCCAAGGGGGGACTCAGAGCGGCTTACAGTACGGCACAATTCGATGCCCACATAATCACAATATAAAACCCCAAAACCCTTCAACAATTAAAATACATTAAAAATACATTAAAATACAACTACATTAGCACCATACACATTCACTCTGGATTAAAACAATGTTCAGTCCATAAAAACATTGGCCATAATCACCCACTTCCATTAAAACCAATCTAAAATGCTGCCTTGTGCTGGTGTACAAATGCCTGTATTCCACAGGCGAGCCACCACGAGAAGGCCCTATCCTCGTCCCCACCAGCCTCATCTGAGACGTAGGCGGGAGCGAGAGCAGGGCCTCTCCGGATGATCTTAGATTACGAGGTGGGACATAGCGGCTGATGCGTTCGGACAAGTAAGCTGGGCCAGAACCGTATAGAGCTTTAAAGGTCAAAACCAGCACTTTGAATTGAGCCCGGAATTGGACCGGCAGCCAGTGGAGCTGACACAACAGGGGGGTGGTGTGCTTCCTATATGTAGCTCCCGTTAGCAATCTGGCTGCCGCCCGCTGGACTAATTGCAATTTCCGAACTGTCTTCAAAGGCAGCCCCACGTAGAGTGCGTTGCAGTAATCTATTCGGGATGTGACCAGAGCGTGGACGACCGTAGCCAGATCAGACTTCCCAAGGTACGGGCGCAGCTGGCGCACGAGTCTTAACTGTGCAAAAGCTCCCCCGGCCACCGCTGAGACCTGGGGTTCCAGGCTCAGCGATGAATCCAGGATCACTCCCAAGCTGCGAACCTGCGTCTTCAGGGGGAGTGTAACCCCATCCAACACAGGCTGTAACCCTATGCCCTGTTCGGCCTTTCGACTCCCCCTGAAGACGCAGGTTTGCAGTCTGGGTGTGATTCTGGATTCATCACTGAGCCTGAAACCCCAGGTTTCGGTGGTGACCAGGGGAGCATTCACACAATTAAAACTTGTGCACCAGCTGCGCCCATACCTTGGGAAATCTGACTTGGTCACGGTAGTCCATGCTCTGGTTACATCCCGTATAGATTACTGCAACGCTCTCTATGTGGGGCTGCCTTTGAAGACTGCTCGGAAGATTCAATTGATTCAACAGACAGCAGCCAGGTTGATAACAGGAGCGGCACTCAGGGAGCGTACAACTCCTCTGTTGTGCCAGCTCCACTGGCTACCAGTTTGCTACCGGGCACAATTCAAAGTGCTGGTTTTGGCCTTTAAAGCTCTAAACGGTTCTGGTCCAACTTACTTGTCCGAACGCATCTCTCCCTATTAGCCATCAAGATGATTAAGATCATCTGGAGAGGCCCTGCTCTCGGTCCTGCCTTCTTCGCAGGTGCGACTGGCGGGAACAAGAGACAGGGCCTTCTCAGTGGTGGCTCCTCGGCTTTGGAACTCCCTTCCTAGTGACATCAGATTGGCCCCCTCCCTCTTGACATTTCGTAAGGCTTGGCTGTTTGAGCAAGCATTCGCAGATGAACTTTAATTAATCAAGACCAAAGGATTAGTATGACGACGAAACGGAAACCGATTTTAAGATTGTGGAGCTGAGATTTGTATTTTGTAGTTTCAATTGTTAATTTATATGGCTTTATATGATTGTTTTTATCTTATTATGATGTGTTATATGTGGGCACTTGCTGCCGCTTGTTCACCGCCTCGAGTCGCCTTCGGGCTGAGAGAGGCGGTATAGAAGCATAGCAAATAAATAAATAAATAGTATTCATTGCTCTGTGTAGATGTCAGAAGAGCTTGGGGAAAGTCATTTTTTCACTACAACTCCCCTCAACCATCATGGGATACTGAGAGTTGTAGTCACAAAACATCAAGCTGTGACATGTTTGGGAATTGTTGAATGTTTGAGCTATGGGATTCTTGCTGGCTATGTTGTGAGCGTGTGAGTGGCTGCTGGTTGAAATGACTCCGTTCTCCAAATTATCTTTGTGTATTCCATCTCCAGGCTTTGCCATATGTCGCCCTTCTCATTGCCATGATCTTCTTCATCTACGCAGTCATTGGCATGCAGGTGAGCCTCTCCCACCCTGTGTGCTTGTGAAAAGCTAATGACTTCTGCTGGGTGACTTGTCAGTTCCTCGCGGCTGTGAGTAGGCTTGCTAGAACTCTGCACCCTCAGAGAGGGAAGTCTGGATGGATCATGAGTGTTTGTGATAAAATGAGGCATGTAAGGTACTTGCTCATGTACATCAGTATGTGCGTATACACGCTGTTCCAAACGAATGTGCAGGTTGAGCAAATGATGATCAACCTAAGTGAAATTTCACTTACAGACCCTATATGGGCAGGACTTGGATCAAGGGAATGGGAAGGGGAAAGCCCGCCAGCTCCTGCAGAGTGCTGGACACATTCCCCGGCTTCCTGCTGTCTCGCTAGCAGCATGGTGTTGTTGTTTTTGTCTTCTACTCCCAAGAAGAGAAATGAAGCTGGGAATCTTTGAAAGAGGATTGGGAGGAGTGTTGAATGCTGTTGGACACTCCAGTTTGCTCCTGAAATACTGTACTTCATACTCGAAACCTCTTCCTGGCTTGATCCTGATAGTAATTTCTTTACCTTTCAGACATTTGGCAAAGTGGCCATGCAAGATGCTACACCGATCAACCATAACAATAACTTCCAGACTTTCCCACAGGCTGTGTTGCTGCTTTTCAGGTACATTTCTTCTTCCTCCTGCCCCTCATGCTCCCTTCCAACCATGTAGAGCAGGGGTGCTCACACTTTTTCAGCATGGGAGCTATTGATTAAAAAACCAAGTCCCAAAGATCACCTACCCAGAAATGTAAAACGTATAACTATTGTCTTATTTATTTATTTATATTTATTATTCATTTTTATGTACCGCTCCTTCCAGCAGGCTCGGGGCAGTTTACATAAAATGAAGTTATAAAACATCAACATTTCAATTTAATAACAACAATATAAAACAGAGCATACAAATACATCCAACCACCCCATTTCTCCCACACTGCCGTATTACCACACATGTTACCAGCCAGAAAGTAAGAAGAGAGGCTTTTGAACTGCAAGGCCATTTAATACTCAGCAAGGTAAACAAAGGGGCATGCAAAAATACATCCAACCACCCCATTTCTCCCACACTGCCATATTACCACACATATTATCAGCCAGAAAGTAAGAAGAGAGGCTTTTGAACTACAAGGCCATTTAATACTCAGCAAGGTAAACAAAGGGGCATGCAAATATACATCCAACCACCCCATTTCTCCCACACTGCCGTATTACCACACATATTATCAGCCAGAAAGTAAGAAGAGAGGCTTTTGAACTGCAAGGCCATTTAATACTCAGCAAGGTAAACAAAGGGGCATGCAAAAATACATCCAACCACCCCATTTCTCCCACACTGCCGTATTACCACACATATTATCAGCCAGAAAGTAAGAAGAGAGGCTTTTGAACTACAAGGCTATTTAATACTCAGCAAGGTAAACAAAGGGGCATGCAAAAATACATCCAACCACCCCATTTTTCCCACAGTGCCGTATTACCACACATATTATCAGCCAGAAAGTAAGAAGAGAGGCTTTTGAACTACAAGGCCATTTAATACTCAGCAAGGTAAACAATGGGGCATGCAAAAATACATCCAACCAACCCATTTCTCCCACATTTCCATATTCCCCAACATATATTTCTCAAGGAACAAAGCAAGCAGAGAGGCTTTGGAGCTAAAAGGCCATTTTTAAACATTAAAAATAAACAAAGAGACATGCCACAGAACAATCAAGCACCCACCCCAAAGTAAAAAAGACCGACCTTTGAGATGCGGTAGGGAAATGACCCCAAAGTGTCCTTCTTCCTCCTCTGTCATTGCTCCTATTTCCACTCCGCCAGCATGCGTGCTGCCTCCAGGAGCTCACGAGAAGTCCGAGAGGCAGAATGGGCGCTTCTGCGCATGCGCATGGGGCCAGTCATGCATCGGGTCATCCAGGCCCGCCCCCTTTGGTCTCCTATGACTCTGAGTGGCTGGAGAAGGACGGAGAGAGGAGGAGGAATCCAAAAGAGGGGGCCCATTCTGCCTCTTGGACTCTGGAGCTTTTGGAAGCGGCACGCGAGCAGGGAGTGGGGAGGAGCAATGACGGCGGACTTCTTTGCAGGGGCGCATGAAGAGGACCAACAGCAAAAAACCTGGTCAGGGGTCTGAAGATCACCAGGATGAGGCCTGAAGATCACCCTGGTGATCCCGATCACCATACTGAGCACCCCTGATGTAGAGAATAGTACCATTGTGCTTTCTCCATCCACTATGCTTGAGATAATAACTAGGTGGAATTACCTGATTATTCAGGGGCACTTTCCCTTGCCTTTGCCTTAATTTGGCTTCAACTCTGACCTACAACAATATTTTCACAGGGCAAGATTTATTCCGAGTTGGGTTACCATTACTTTTCTCTGAATGCAGACTAGTTTTCCAAGTACTTTTGCAGGCCTAACCCTGCTTATAATAATAATACAAAACTTTATTTATATTCTGCTCTAGCTACCCAAAGGGACTCGGGGTGGATTCCAAGCATAAAAGGCAAACATTCAATGCCCAAATACAAGAACAATACATCCATACTAATAAAATTTATACAACCCAACATATAAATACAAATGATAACTTAACAAACTAAAATTAAATAAAAACACAGCCTGTTATAACTCTCTCTCGGCATTACTTCGCGAACGAAGATTCTTAGGAAGGACTCATCCCACGCTTTTTACAAGCACGTTGATGACTAAAAAGGCCAATCTGAGATAGGCAAGTTTGATTGCAGAAAGCACAGCAAAAAGTCTCCTTGGGTGATGTTGTTTCCAAGTTGCGGTTCTTTCTGCGTTGTCATTTCTCTTCAAGATCCATTTGGCGTGTTTTCTCGTAAGAGGCCGCAGCGTTGTGGGTAGTGCGTCTCCATGCCTCCCGATGTGAGGCCAGGGTGGACCATTGTTGGTGATCAATCTGGCAGAGCCTGAGATGTTGTTTCAGGGAGTCCTTATATCTCTTTTTGGGGGCGTCTCTCTTGCGCTGACCCGTGGCGAGTTCACCATAGAGTAGTATCTTTGTAAAACATTTTCTAAAACAGACATAAGGCAAAATATCAAACATCAAATGGAAACAATAATTTCCCATTTCTTTGGGGCAAATCAATTAATCATTGCTCAATATATCTATTGATCCATTGGGACGAGCCGGGCATGGATACGGATGGCAGCCATCAATCAGAGATACAATGGTAACATTAGCAACTACTATTCCTCCTCCACCTCGTAAGTCAGTGAGCAAAGGCATGTCTTCAGCTGTTTTTTGAAAGTGGGGAGGGAGGGGGCCATCTTTAACTCCTTAGGAAGGGTGTTCCAGAGGTGGGGGGCAACCCCAGAGAAGGCCATTTCTGTTCTGAGATTGGACAGACCATTATGTCAGGGCTAGGGAGAAGGAGAGAGAGTACAGGTACAAAGTCACTAGGCATACTCTTGGTATGGTATGGCAAGGCTCTTCTTGTATAAGGTTTTTAAAGAAGATGTTCCTTATTAAATAATTATTTCAAAATATCAGTTTTGTTGACATAATCTGAACAATCATACAGAGAAAGGTCTTTTTAAAAAGCATTTGGACATCTGAACAAGCAGACCCATGTCATTCTTTATTGCAGTGACTCATTGTGTACAGGGGCGGTCTCACCTCTCCTGGGGGGGTACGCGAGCCTCATTTCTGCGCCCCCCCATGGCTGCTAGAAACAGTGAACAGGCCAAACGTGGTGATGTCACGATTGTGCGTCCTCTAACGCCTGCGCATGCGCAGTTCCTCTTGGACTACCTCCCGGGCAAGAATCACGCCTCCCAGGCAGACGCGGCCGCTTACATGGCGGAATGCACTGATTGTGTAGTAGAAACAGTGAACAGGCCAAACTGGATTGTAGAAGGTTCTCTTGGAGAAGAATCACAGCAGAGTCTGCCTTTCCTCTCAAGTGTTTTCCTCCTAAGTGACTCCCCTCCCAAACTGCAGGAAAGCTGCTTAGGTCTGATCTTCCTCCTCCGCCACAGCAGCCCCATCTCTCCTCCAAACCCAAGTTTCCTTTCCACCAGGCCCAGATTACCCATAGGGCCAACCTAGGCCATGGCCTAGGGGCGCAAGCCGAGGGGGGTGCAGCTCACGGACCAAAAAAAAGTTGTAAAATAATTAAAAATCACGCTGCGATTGGCTCCTGCCACCTGGTACCCAAAAGGAGGTGGAGTCAAGGCCGGGCCCCGCGGAGGCAGCGCTCGTGCTCACCGCGTCAGCCTCAGCCCATCCATCTACGCCGCTGCTTCTCAGCCAGTGCTTCTGCGCCTGAGGAGAGGGGAGGGGGCGCCTGGCCTGGCTCGGAGCGGCTTACTTCGCAGGCTGCTGAGGGAGGAGGAGGCCACAGGAAAGAAGAGCGGCATGCGGCGTGGAGGCCTGGAGGAGAGTCTGAGGTGGAGGAAGGCCCCGACTCTCTGCAGCCGCTGGGCCATGAGCCGCACATGGGGCCGCCTCTGAAGCCGCTGCCCCGGATGAAGAGCATGCTCTGGACCCAGCCCGGCTTTCCCTGTCCCTTTGGGCCTTGGCTCTGCGGCACTTGCTCACCCTCGTCTGCGTCCTTCCCGAGGTGTAACGAGCTCGCTGCCCGCCACACTAAGGGGCCCGTTCTCTTCTCTTCAGTGACAGCGCGTACGCACCTTTCCCCTCAGCCCCATTGGCACAGGACGGGAAGGATGCGGCGATGCAGGGGGGGGGAGAGGGGGGGTGCGGTAGAGGTTGGCTTAAAGAGGGCGTAATTCCAAAGTGTGGCCTAGGGCGCAAAAAGCTGTTAATCCGGGCCTGCTTTCCACCCCTTTCCAGGTGTGCAACAGGGGAGGCCTGGCAGGAGATCATGTTGGCCAGCTTGCCTGGAAAACGATGCGACCCAGAATCCGATTACGAACCCGGAGAGGAATTCACATGTGGCAGCAACTTTGCCATCGTCTATTTCATCAGCTTCTTCATGCTGTGCGCCTTTTTGGTGAGACCTTGCCTGCCATTCTCTCCTTGCTTTGTCATCCTAGTTTAGGACACCCCTTTCCAATTGTCCTGGGGACTTTAAGGTGCCAGTTAACCAGCCCTGTACCCTATAACCAAAGCAGACAATACATAGGCAACATGTGAAGTGATTCCTTGGGTGGACATAATGAAAAGGAGCTTCAGACGCTGCAAAAGAAGAACAGCAGCACAGTGGGGTTTGACTCAGTGTTTCCTATTCTTGCCATTTCTCCACTCAGGGCTGCCCTCCAGCTGCTTTCTTTTCTACCCTTGAAAGAGAAAGGCATTGAAATGTTCCTGCTGCTTCTGTGCTTAGCCAGTGAAGCGAAGAATTGCAGAATGAAAGCAATAATGAAGTGTCTTCAATGTTATTTTTTGGTGGTACTCTTGTACCAGCACAAAACCTTTTGACAGTGCTTTACACTGGGTATAGTCAGGCCCTCTGTATCCACAGAGTCGATATTCAGGGATTCAATGATCCACAGCTTGAAAATATGCTAAAAGAACATTCCTCAAAACAAAACTTGGTTTTTCAACTTTATATAAGGGACATCATTTTATTATGCCATTGCATATAATGGAAAAAACACAGTGAACTAGAGTTAAACACGTGAATAAAGGTATTATCATATAAAAATATATTGTGTTGGTGTCAATCAATGAGACAGCCCCTGAAAAGGGGAATCAACATATATATACAATGGATATAGCAGTGCAAAATTAGCAAAATATAATTACAAATAATTGATATAGTTGATCGAAGCCATGACATATAAACCACCGCAACAATGGCACCTTCAGCAACGCCAGGAAGAGCAAACGATGCAAATCCCAGGTAAGTCCGATAAGGTTAAAGTCCCAAAATGCAAAGTCCGAAGGGAGTAATTCAATAATGTTCAAAGCAATCCAATTGGAGACCAAGGCATACTGGAGGTGGACCAACAATGGAAGCGGGGTATCAGGAAGCGGGGCTGCGCATCGGAGACGCCTTACCTTCGGGTCACACTGATACACCATGCGTAACTCCATTCCTACCTTGATGTGTGTATGCAGTATGCCTTAACTTGGCCTTGTGTATACCTTCTGCTTGATAAAGCCTAATCTTACGGCAAAACGGTATAAGGCCTTGCAGATCGACCGTTGAGGCTTGGGTTTGGCGTCTCCGATGTGCAGCCCCGCTTCCTGATACCCCGCTTCCATTGTTGGTCCACCTCCAGTATGCCTTGGTCTCCAATTGGATTACTTTGAACATTATTGAATTATTCCCTTCGAACTTTGCATTTTGGGACTCTAACCTTATCGGACTTACCTGGGATTTGCATCGTTTGCTCTTCCTGGCGTTGCTGGAGGTACCATTGTTGCGGCTGTTTATATGTCATGGCTTCGATCAACTATATCAATTATTTGTAATTATATTTTGCTAATTTTGCACTGCTATATCCATTGTATATATGTTTATTCCCCTTTTCAGGGGCTGTCTCATTGATTGACACCAACACAATATATTTTTATACGATAATACCTTTATTCATGTGTTGTTTAATGGAAATGGATGAAGAGGGTCAATGTTTTTATGGATTGAATATTGTTTTAACTTGGAATGACTGTGTATGATGCTGTTGAAACTGTATTTTAATGTATCTTAATGTATTTTAATTGTTGTGGGGTTTTGGGGTTTTATGCTGTTGTGATGTGGGCATCGAATTGTGCCGTACTGTAAGCCGCTCTGAGTCCCCCCTCGGGGGATGAGAAGAGCGGGGTAAAATCCTGAAATAAATAAATAAATAAATTTAACTCTAGTTCACCGTGTTTTTTCCAGTTGTGTTTCCTAATCTACTGTGTCATATCTTGCATATAATGGGTCTTGAGTTTCCACAGATTTTGGTTCTGTGGTGGGGCCTGGAATTAACCCCAGTGGATACTAATGGCCCACTGTATTCCCATGCCTAATTAATAGAATGGGGAGCACCAAGTCTCATTACCAAAAGCCTTTCTTATCATAGAAATATGAAAGACTAGCATTTTAAAAGGAAATGGACAGTAGATATGTTCTAAGGCATTATTATTGTGGTTGTTATTTTTTTGTGCCTGTTCCAAGCCAGGAAACTGAAAATAGTTCCTGTGAGACAGAACTCATATTCTCATATGACACCGTAATGTGCCATCTACCCTCTCAACTGTGACTGCTGTCTTATGCGTGTCTCCTTGGGAACTCAATGTAACTCACTTCTCAGTACACATTCCTAGGGGATCGGGTGGTTTGCCTCTGATTTCCTATTCTTGCTCTCTATGAGCACCTACTGATCTCTGTCTCACCTTTCCTAGATCATTAACCTCTTTGTTGCTGTCATCATGGACAATTTTGATTACCTGACTCGGGACTGGTCCATTCTGGGTCCCCATCATCTTGATGAGTTCAAGAGAATCTGGTCAGAGTATGATCCTGCTGCCAAGTAAGATATTTATTTATTTATTTATTTATTTGCAGCCTTTATATTCTGCCCTTCTCACCCCGCAGGGGACTCAGGACAGATCACAATGCACATATACATGGCAAACATTCAATGCCATAGACACACAACATATATAGACAGAGACACAGAGGCTATTTAACTTTCCAGCTTCGTGAGGGTATGCTTTTTGAATTCTGGCCACTGGGGGAGCTGTCGCTTCACTATCTACTTGTGGTACCGATGGAGTACTTCCTCATTCTTTTGCATGCTGGAGAGTTTTTATGGCGTCATAAATTAGTTACATTAGCCTCCCTGCATAAATGGTACCTAAATTTCCTACTTGACAGATGCTACTGTCTTTTGGGCTGCAAAGGTCGACAGCAAGCTAGACAAATGGCCGGAAGCTCACTCCTACCCAGGCTGGCTTCGAACTCATGACCTCTCGGTCAGTAGTGATTTTAATGCAGCTGACTCCCAACCAGCTGTACCACAACCCGGTCCTAAGAAAGAAAGACATTACAGCTTATTGCCGCCTCGCTGTTTCGCGGATTTAAGAAAATATTAATTTAAAATATATATCATGGTATCTTCGCTGTTTTGTGGGTTTTTGCCACCACTGCTTTCCAAGGCGCTTTCCCTCCTCAGTCCTCCCTCCCGTCCTCCAGCCTTGAAGGGCCTTTCCTTCATTTCCTTCACTTTATTTTAAGTTTATAAAGACTTAAATTAGTGTATAACTACTAAAATAATGTATAAATATTAAAATAAATAGAGTATCCCTATATTGCGGTTTTTCACTTATTGCGGGAGGTCCTGGAATAAGTGAATAAGTGAGGGAACACTGTACTTTTTCTTGTAATTCAGGATGAATACTGTATTGGGTGGTTCTGGATGTTCCAGAAATCTTGGAATTTTCCTGTCTTCACCTTCTGAAATTATGGCTCCTATTACTTCTAAAATTAATGCTCTGAAATTATGGCTCCTATCACTAAAGTGGAAGTGGGCAAAGAATATATTAGCTTTTTGCTCAGTCTCTACCCTTGGATACACATTGAATGTCCTGGAACCCTACAAAAGGGATGATTCACTTTTTCAATAGGTTGTAGTGTCTCTTCTGCATTGTTTCACATCAAAATGACTTACTTTTTAAAATCCTATTATTTAAAATCCTATATTAAAATCCATATTATGCATTATGTTTGTGTGTGTGTGTGTGTGTGTGTGTGTAAGGGTCTATTTGGTCCATGAAAGATCCCAAGGGCAGAAAATAAAGAACTCATCCAACAAAATAACACAAACCTGCACTAGAAGTGATGAGGGAGCATGAGGTTTTTGTTGTTGTTGCTGTTGTTGCTGTTGTTGTTGACGACATGTTTATTTAGACCCTGCCTTTCTCTCTGTGAAGACTCAAGGCGGCTAACAATCCCACACTAGACAAGTTTAAAAAGTGCAATACAAAAGTTTAAAAACCCCAATTAAATAGTGTGGTAAAAACAGATTTAAAATACAATAAATACACTTAAAATGGCCCTTAAAACTCATAGCCTTATCCTTCCCCAAATGCCTGTTGGCAGAAGAACGTCTTGACCTGCTTTAACAGTTTGTTAAATTTTCACCGCCAGGACAGTTGGGATTGTGTTCGTAGGAGTAGACATATATAAGATAGTAATAGTTTTGCCTGTTTGTTTAAGTCAAGACATGTTTGTGGGCCTCTCATACTAAATTCTTTGGTATGCTTTCAGCCCATATATAGTCAAAATATAGAGCCCACTGTTATGTGACATTATGTCCGTCGCCCTCTGTTAAGAGCTTAGGAGTAACCTCGACTTAGCCACAGTGATCCAAGCCACGGTCATCTCGAGGCTGGACTACTGTAACGCTCTTTACATTGGCCTTCCTCTGTCGGTAATCCGGAGACTCAAGCTGGTGCAGAACGCTGCAGCGCGACTCCTGGCAGGGGTCCCGATTGGCCACCACATCACGCCAATCCTGCGCGAACTGCACTGGCTCCCAATTGAATGCCGGATTGCCTTCAAAGTGTTAGTCCTGACTTTTAAGGCCTTACATGGTCTGGGGCCAGTGTACCTGCGGGACCACCTTGTCCCATATCATCCCACCAGATCACTGCGCTCCGAAGAGCTAAACCTCCTGGTCATCCCAAATGTGAGGACCTACCATCTGTCTGCAACCCGCCGCCGGGCTTTCTCTGTTGCAGCCCCAACCCTGTGGAACGCACTGCCCGCCGGCATCCGTGCCACCCAGGGCCTCCTCCCGTTCAGGAGAGCAGTTAAGACATCGCTGTTCCAACAAGCCTTCGGAGTTAGCTAAACTGTAGCTCGCACCGCCTAGCTGTCAGCCCACTGCGACTCCATTTGTTGCTTCAACTGTTCTAATTGTAATTCCATCTTAATGGTATTACTGTGAGTTATTATGAGTTATCTGACAATTGTATTTTTACGAACTGTTGTAAGTCGCCCCGAGCCGTTGGGGGGCGACAGACAAATGTGAAATAATAAATAAATGTGCTGATTCAGATATTAACAGGTGATCTTGGAATGTATCCCACATGGATATAGGAGTTGTAATGTTTTTCATATTTCCACCATTGTCAAAAATATTCAGATTTTATGTGTCTGTAATGTTTTGACATTACATGGGAAGACTTGGAAAGGTCATCCCTTTTAAAGCAGTTTATAAATAAGGGGAACCAATAACTATTATTTTGTTGCCAATGCCACTGTTGTTCTTCCAGGGGCCGCATCAAGCACCTTGATGTGGTGGCTCTGCTCCGGCGCATTCAGCCACCCCTTGGCTTTGGGAAGCTCTGCCCGCACCGAGTAGCCTGCAAGGTAGGCCTCAGGAGTACAAGCAATTCCTGGCTTCCTTCTAGCAGGACAGTAAAAGTCTCCAAGCAGCATCTGTACCCAAGATTGTAGGACTTCATTCTGTATTTCTTCTATGAATCAGGAAGGGAGCAGGGTCAGGGAAATAACTAAGCATGAAATGCCATGCAGACTGGGGGATTCTGGGAGTTGTGGTCCAAAGAAGCAACATTCCTCCAATTCTGGATCAATCTTTTCTCTCTCTCTCTCTCTCTGCAGAGATTGGTGGCTATGAACATGCCCCTGAATGCAGATGGAACAGTCACCTTCAATGCCACCCTCTTTGCCCTGGTGCGGACCTCCCTTAAGATCAAGACAGAAGGTGAGGTACAAGACAATGAACATGCTATGCGGATTCAGTATATGCAGAGTTACTCCTTGCTGTTGCGGGGAAAGTATTTTAACCATTACTAGGATTTTTTAAAAAATTGATTCCCTTCCTGTCCTTTTTAAGCACCCTTAACCTTCCTGTTTAGTTCAAAGATGTTTTCCCTCCCTGGAAATCTGAGAAGAGGGAAAACTTTGCTGGGATGACACAAATAATAGTGGACTATTCAGCAAAACAAATGTATGTGGCATCAAATATGATATATTGTTCACTATGCCGTCATACCAGGCGCCTTTGAGAATAAACTACGATATGCTTCCTTCATGCCTGGTGGACTGCAGGGTGTTTACTTGAGGAGCTCAGGGGTCCAGCAACCAAAAACCACTCCAGGTTAAATAAAATAGGTTTATTCAACAACAAAGTCTTTGAAGGACTTGGCACAAAGGTTAACGGCTGCAAAAATACAGAACAAGGGTGAGATGAAAATTCCCTGGCAATCTTGCTTCTATCCTGGGCTGCTGAGACTGAGACTGCAAAGTCTCCCCTTGCTCCCTCCAAATGGCAAGGAAATCCAAAGATATTCCTTACCCTGACCCTAGGTTGCTAAATAGAAGGAGCTACGCCTTCTCTATCTTTGCCTAGAGTCAGTTTGAAGGCGAACCGGTGCTGAAATGGCAGTCAGATAACTAAAATATACAACAAGGCAGTACAAACTGCAGCAGGGTATTACTAGCTCATCTAACTCCAGCACAGCAGGTTGAAAACAAGCGGTCAAGCAATTGGCCAGTCAGTACTCACGATGGCCTATTCACAGCTAGCCTGGCTGGCCAAGCACATCTGAGCCCTTCTCCTGCCTGTGAAGGAATGGACTAAAGAACCCAAGATGGAGGACTGGTGCCTAGGAAAAAAGGTGGGGTTTCCAACTCTAAGGAATCCCTTTGCAGCCAATGGCTCCAACGTCCCACCAAACTGGCTGAAAAGCCTTGCAAACACCAGCCACCAGGGTGCTACTGAGTTTGCATTGGCCCTGGAAAGATAGCAAAGGGTGCTTTATCCTGTAACTAAGGAAAATGCAAGTAAAACCTGTCTGGTGACAGAACATTCACAAATGAGTATATATGAATCCCAGCATTAAACAATGAGATCTGATCCCAAACTGTAAGCTCCCTGGTCCTTTAAAAGTATCCTTTGTGATAGCCTCACTCCTGAGTTCAATCAAAACTTTATTACGGTCACAGACCAGCACAAAGCGGGCACAAGCGCCCTAAGAGGAGAAGGTCAACTCCCCAGTAAACAGTTATTTAAAATCAGACTAGAAATCAGTATAAAAATATACAGTATCTTAAAAGACAGGATATTGTTGCCTTACGATGTCAATCATCACCCATCTGATATTAAGGGCAGCATCACAGAACTTAGCAACACTGTAAGTCATTGCAGCGTTAGAGTCCGAAAGCAGCAGGGTGGAATAACATCTTTCACTGCGCCCCGGGTACTTTAAAAGCCATGGTCCAATGAGATTGGATCTAACATCTCTGTAGAACATGCATTGAAGAAGCACGTGCTCAGTTGTTTCCACATCACCAGACCCACAGGGGCATAGTCTCTGCTTGAAGGGGGTCTTCTGATACCTCCCCTCCAATACAGCCGATGGGAGGGCATGGCATCTTGCCAGGGTAAAAGCCCTTCGGTGTTTGGGTACCTCCAGGTTTGTTAGGTATGCCATGGGGGCAGTGAGGTATCTAGTGGCTTCTCTAACAATGAAGGCTGGGGAACAGGCTAGGTCGGATTGGCACTCCTGAGTTGTAATAATAATAACCATCATCATCATCTTTATTTATACCCCGCCACCATCTCCCCAATGGGGACTCAGGGCAGCTTACATGAGGCCAGGACCAAACAACAAATTACAATAAAATAAAAATCAAAAACATCAACAGCTCAATAAAAATACAAACATATAAATAAAAGAACAATGTGCAAATACAATATTTAAAATCACAAATGACAAAGCGGGCCATATGTACAAGATAAAATGTCAAAAACTCAGGGTGAGATAACAGGAGTAGATTCTTTGCGAAGGAGAGCTCGTGTAGACACGGGTTGTGAGAGGCCTTCATAATAAGCTGTGAAGAAAGTTGTCTAGAGGTTCTTGCTTCATTCCTGTGTTTTCTTGTACTAAGCTTTGAACATTAGAAAAAATGGTAATAGCAGTTCATCAATGGAACAAACTGCCTATAGATGCAGTGGTGGCTCCTTCTTGACATCAAGTTACTTGCTGGGGAGCCTACATTATGCAGGGGGTTGGACCCAATGACCTGTGGACCCCTTCTGTGCCTGTGTTCCTGTGAAAGTCTCATTCTGGTATTGTTTTTATAGGGGATTTGGATGTGGCTAACAAGGAACTCCGTGCTGTCATCAAAAAGATCTGGAAACGAACAAAGCCTAAACTACTGGATGAGGTGATACCTCCACCAGAAGGTCAGTACTCCTTCTGTCTTTGGAACAACAAATCCACCCTTTTGTCAGGCCTTCCAAACATTAAGGGAGTAGTAAGGAGCAGGGATCAGAGCTTATGTTTGTACTGGGGCCTTTCTGAATTTACGAGCTGCCAACCATGCTTGGTTGATGGCACTTGTCACAATATTTCCAACTTACATACAAATTCAACTTATTAGTAACTTGGAGACAGCTTGTATATGTGGATATATAAGATAGATATGTAGATAGTAGGCCTGGTTAGATTTTTCAGAATGAAAATCGGAATAAATTTGGAATTAACTCACTTTAGAAGCATTTTTGAAGCAATGTAAGGAACCAGGAAGTGAATTTGCCAATTTGAAGCGGCGGCCGCCATTTTCGGAAAGAAATCGGAATCGACTGACGCGGGAGGGAAGCAATTAACTTCCCAACCAGGTTAAAAAGGGCTCCTGCCCCATGTCCTTCTTGAGGGGGAGAAGGACCTGGGAGGGTTTTTTTTTTTGCAGGTTTTCCTGAATTGCGCAATCGTGGAAGCCATTCCAAAATTTCGGAAGTTTTCCTAATCAATTTTGAGTTTTTAAGGAAAAAATTCGGAATTTATTCAGAATCGAAGCGCCAGCGCCCCCTACATCCGAAACAAGTTTTGAACCATTTTTTATGGATCAACCTGGCCAGATGGATAGATAGAGAGTTTTCTTCATTTCCATCTTATGGTGACTTAAGGCCTGTTACAGAGTTTTCTTGCAAAGATTTGTTCAGAAGTGGTTCAACTTGCCTTACTCTGAGGCTGAGAGGGCATGATTTGACCAAAGTCATCCACTAAGTTTTCACGGCCAAGCAGGGATTTGAATCCTGGTCTCCAGAATAGTCCAGAGCAGTGTTTCCCAACCGGTGTGCCATGGCACCCTAGTGTGCCGTGAGCGATCATCAGGTGTGCCGTGGGAAATTGGAACCTCCCAGCATGCTTTGCGAGTGCGCACTCTGGCGTGCGCAAGGAGGGAAGGAAGGAAGAGGTGCACATCACGCCTTTCCCCGAGGCTCCCCCCCTTATGCAAATCTTATTTACTTCCCCTTCTTCGTGCCAAGCACAAGCAATAGTCAAAGGCCTTGGTTTAAAGATTGCTATAAATCCCAGAAACTGTAACTCCCAAATGTCAAGGTCTATTTTCCCCAAACTCCATCTGTGTTCACATTTGGGCATATTGAGTATTCATGCCAAGTTTGGTCCTGATCCAACATTGTTTGAGTCCACAGTGCTCTCTGGATATAGGTGAACTACAACTCCAAAACTCAAGGTCAATGCCCACCAAACTCTTATAGTATTTTCTCTTGGTTATGGGAGTTCTGTGTGGGAAGTAGGATTGCCATATGAATAAGGGACAGGTACCTAAAAATAGGGAATTTTTCACAAAAATAAGGGACACTTCCTAAAAACTTGAAAATCATCAAGTGGTTTTAAAGTTTTTATGAAGTGTCCCATATTTTTGTGAAAAATTCCCTATATTTTGGTACCTGTCCCTTATGCATATGGCAACTCTAGTGGGAAGTTTGATTCCATTCCATCATTGGTGGAGTTCAGAATGCTCTTTGATTGCGGGTGAACTATAACTCCCAGCAACTACAACTCCCATCGAAACAGGCCCAGGTTTCACACTGAGTGTATAAATACATTAAAAAACATATTAACTATATGTATTACTGTGTTAGAGTGTCATTTTGTGTCATTTTGTGTCATTTTGGTTGTGCCCCAGGATGTTGTAAATGTAATAAATGTGCCGCAGCTCAAAAAAGGTTGAAAATCACTGGTCCAGAGCAACCACGCTGGCTCTCTCATACACAGACTTATACACACGAATGAAATATAATGATACATCAGGTGCTTTATGATGCATGATGAAGTTTTTCTTCAGAACTACATTTGCAATCTCATAATTCCTTTGGCTCTTGGTGGGAAAGATGAGGTTCTTGCATCCCCTTGAAGATAATTACCTCTCTAATTGACTTGATCCTTAACAGGTCTCTGGCTTTTAAAAAGCAGCCTGGCTGGTATTACGAAGCTTCTTGGAAGTGTGGTTGTTCCAAGAAAGTTGTTCTTCTTAACAGCATGTGCTTAAATATTCCCTTGGCAGAGGAGGAAGTTACCGTTGGAAAGTTCTACGCCACGTTTCTGATCCAGGATTATTTCCGTAAATTCCGTAAGAGGAAGGAGAAGGGGATGCTGGGAGCAGATGGTTCCCCAAGCAACTCTACTGCCCTGCAGGTGAGTCTCTCCTTGTCATAAATGTGGGCCTCTGTGTCAGGGGGCCTCTGGAACGACAAATGCAGCATGGATTCTGGTCCAACTCTGATGCTATTCTCCTGGTGCCTCTTCCCTCATTCAGGCCGGTTTGAAAAGTTTGCAGGACTTGGGACCTGAGATCCGTCGGGCAATGTCCTGTGACTTGGAAGAAGAGGAGGAGGAGGAAGAAAATGGAGAAACTGTGTGTGAGGAGGAGACTGTGACCTACAAGGTGAGCCTTTGGCATAGTATTGCATCTAGTGGACTGCACCAATTTGAACATGGATGGGCATGTCACTGAATGAGTGTGTGTGTGTGTGTTCCCTTTGCAAAAACAATCCATAGTTGGGGCAGGGATAAACTGCAACTCTTCTTCCTGACAAGCACTAGTTTTTTTATTTATAGGGGATATTTCTGTAAGGAGGGGCAATCAATTATCATGCAAATGAAAACCAAGTTGTTTTCCTGTCCCTCGGCTGAAGGTGTGGATATTATAATAATAATAATATTACTTTAATATTTGTGAGTCGCCCTCCACCACCGGTGCTCCGGGCGACTTACATCATTTAAAAACCCCAAAATACATCAATGTACATCAATTTAAAAACATAGATACAGACGGCAAGGAGAGGCTCAGTCATTCAAGGTACCGATCAGGCCCCAAACGCTAGGCGGAAGAGCCAGGTTTTCAGGTCTGACAGGAACCTAGTCCGGCTCTGAGGGCGGGTGGCAGTGAGTTCCAGATCATGGGGGCCGCCACGGAGAAAGCTCTCCGCCGGGTCTCTACCAGCCGAGCCTCTCGCACCCCAGGGATGGTCATCCGATCACCGTTTATGGCACGTGCTGGCCTCTCGCTGCGTTGGACCGTCAGCCGGGCGCTCAGGTAGGCTGGCCCAATGTTATGCCGTGCTTTAAAAGTGAGCACCAAAAGTTTGTAGAGCACTCTGAACTCTAGGGGCAGCCAGTGGAGATCTTTTAAAATAGGGGAAATGTGGTCCCTCACTGATGACCCAGAGATGAGTCTGGCCGCTGCGTTGTGGATGAGTTTTAGCCTCTTGGTTGTGGACAGGGGGAGGCCCGCGTACAGGGCATTGCAGTAATCCAGGCGCGAGACAACGGTGGCATGTACCACGGTTCTCAGCGCCTCAGGTGGTAGGTAGGGGGCCAGCCGTCGTGCCCTACGGAGATGGAAAAAGGCGCCTTTGGCTGCAGCCTGGATCTGGGCCTCCATTGTTAGTTTTTCGTCCAGGATCACTCCCAGGCTTTTCACCGCCGGAGCAGGGGATAGGGACTCGCCCTCAAAGAGTGGCAGCGGTGGGTGAGGGTCGGGTCGGCCAGGCCAGAGGATCTCCGTTTTGCCGGGTTGATTTTGAGTCTATGTGCTCTGAGCCAGCTCGTCACCGCTCTCAACCCTTGGCTGAAGCTGTCCGGCACCAACGATGACCCTGGGTCAAGCTTCAGGAGCAGCTGTGTATCGTCTGCATATTGGTAGCAGGAGAACCCATGGCTCCTAGCAATGCTGGCCAGGGGCTGGACGTAGATGTTGAAGAGGGTGGGAGATAGGATGGCACCCTGGGGGACTCCACACTCCAATTCACTTTTCCTAGAGACCTGACCCTGCCACTCAACCCGCTGCGAGCGGCCTCGCAGGAACGATTCCAGCCAGGTCAAAGCCTTGTCTTGGATCCCAGAGGCAGCCAGGCGGTAGAGGAGCAAGTCATGATCAACGGTATCAAAGGCGGTATTAAGATATTGCTGATCTTTGACTGCATTTACTGAGCTATTAGTACTTCCTATGGAGCTTGAATGTTTGGATTTTGCCTGACATTCACAACAAAATCAATTCCCAAGCCTCTAACGCAGGGGTGGGCAACCTTCGGCCCGCAGGCCGGATCCAACCCGGCAGCCGATTCTGTCCGGGCCAGGGAGAAGAGCATCGGGGGCGGGGCCAAGAGGAAGGGGTGCCACTGCCGCCATCCCATCGCGGGCTTTGTGGGGCCTGTGTCGGCAGACAGGCCGGAGGAGCGGCGGCTTTGGAGTGCCTGCCATCCCTGGAGGCGATCCAGGCCTGCAGCAGGAGCACTCGGCAACCTGCGGGGGCTGATCGCCCTGGCGACCCGGAACACTTGATCATCTTCCGGGTCGCCAGGGCGAACAGCCGCCTCAGATCGCCAATTGCTCCCCCTGCAGGCCCGGATCGGCTCCAGGCACTCCATAGCAGGACGATCAGCTGGGGAATGGCTGGGGGCGAGAGCGGGCAGAGACCTGCAGCCTCCGATCGCCTGCTGCTCTGCTCTCCTCTGCGGCGGCGGCTGGGTTCGCTTTGCCATCCTCTGGTCTGGGGTCATTGGGCCATTCCATCTTGGGATCCTTCCTCTCTTCAGGATGTCAGCCTTCATCTTGGTTCACACCTTGTCTTCTTGAATTTAATTTAATTTTATTTTAGTGGTTTTTATTATAATTTTATTATAATTTTATTATAATAATATAATAAATAAGATAATATAATGTTATATTATATTATAATTTCAATGTATTATAATGTCTATATATATACTATAATATATTAATACTAATAATATATGAATATTTCTTGATATATTAATATGTTAATATTAATTTTGTGTAATATATAGTAAATATAGTAAGTAAATAAATAAATAATGTAGATTGGAATGTAGTTCAGCCTTTAGGTGCGGCCCTCCATAATATTTTTTGGCTCTCGTGTGGCCCCTTGGAAAAAATAATTGCCCACCCCTGCTCTAACTAGAGAAAGAAATTCTGTGACTGGGGTGAAAGGTTTTCTGCTTTTTTGGTCTGTGGTTTGACTCCCTAGTTTTCACCTAATTTGTTTTAGCCAGCTAAGGCACATAACCATTCCGATCACACAGACAAGAAGTGTATTGTTGTGGAGCTTTCAGGTGCAACCATCAGGTCTGAAAAGGATTTGCAGGATAACATTATACACACATCAATGGAGAGCAGGGCCGTAGCCAGGCTTTTGATTCGGGGGGCTGAGTTTGGTTCGGGGGGGGCTGAGACTAGGTGGAACAGGGTCTACCCTAGCAAACCTTTTGTATTGTTATCCCAATAACCCCATTAATGTGGGATATAATGAGCATGGTGATCAGATCATGATATGAATAAGCATAACAGTTTAAATAATGTACCAGTAAGGCCTTTTCGCGGACCACCCTGAGAATTTGGGGGCTGAGCCCCCTTAGCCCCGGCTACATGCCTGATGGAGAGCATGGGTTGTTGTAGGTTTTTCGGGTTGTATGGCCATGTTCTAGAAGCATTCTCTCCTGACGTTTTGCCTGCATCTGTGGCAAGCATCCTCAGAGGTTGTGAGAGAGCGTATCATTTTCAAAGACAAAGCCTGCTTTCTGTTTCTTACCTTTTCCTCCCAGTCAGCTTTGTTCTAAATGCAAATTAAGTCCATTCCTACTAGCCAGTTCTCTCTGCTTCTCTGTTCTGTGCTCAGATTGGGAAAGACTGCAAACGTGTTTTTGGGAGAGCAGATGTGTGTGCAATATGTTGCTCTGCACTGTGGAAATGAAGAGATTGAAAGGCTGTGCTGGGTTTGGGGGAGGAAATGAGAACGCTGCTTCCCTTCTGGACTTTTAACTTCTCTGTTTCCAAAGGGAGGCAAGGGGAGACATTTGCTGAGACTGCAAATGTCTCACCTTGGGGCTCACATACCACTGTTCTCATAAGAAAGTGGGAGGAAGCCCAAATTGATTGTTTTGCACACATTCCTCCCAGGTTCAATAGGCTCACAGAAAGTGCCTTGCCCAGCCCAATGCCAACCCCTAAATCATGGAAAGAGCACTTTGACTTAGAGTTATTTAATTGGTAATTGCTAAGTTGAGAGATGATGTGGCTTAACATATACCTTCAAATCTAAAAGCATTTCTCCCACATATGTGGGAGAAAGCTGAGTAGTGCTAATTTTCAGTGAGTAATGCCAATTTGCACTGCACATTTCCCAGTGCTGAATCTTAGCATCAAAAATCAGTTGCGTGTGCAAGCGTGACACACCTCGCGCCAAGAACAACATGCCGACACAGTTGGTTGGATAAAATTGGCCACAACTCAATTTATTGAAAACAGGAACATAGGGTTGGCGGCCACGCATGGATCCTGGATCAGGGTAGGACAGCCCCCCACGAAAGTCGATAGGCGTTTGCAAGCCTGGGGTGCGAGCGGCCCAATGCCATCCACGGAAACTCAGCACCCCGGGGGGCCTGGGCGTCATCCCCCTTACAACCAAGGGGCGATAAGCCAGCCTGATCCAGGGGCCATGCCACACGCCACACGCCAAACACAGAGTTGCGACAAAGAACATAACAAAACGTAAAACCAAGAACAGAGCAACAATAAAGTGCAGAGTAACAAAATACACCAACAAGCTATGCAGCGAGTAGGGAGGGTGGGAGGAAAAATAAGACTGCCTCCACACTTGGCGAGGCAGTCCCCGGGCAGCCTTAAGTAAGCTGCCTGGGCGGAAGTGTGGGCTGGCTGGAAGCAGGGAGGAGGCGGGGCAGAGCCAGCCTCCTCATTGGCCGGCGGCGCGTGTGGCAGGAGCCTTCCCGCCACCACGGAGGCTTCTTTTGGGGGGGGGGAGAAGCCCCCTGAGGCAAAGAAGATGGTGTGGGGGCAAAGCTACCCCGCAACCAGCTTGATCGGTAAGTCGGTCAAGCCCATTCTCTGATTAGTTTGGAAATAAGCCATGATAGAGGATAGAAGATCCGCTTTAGGAAGATCTCCATGTTTTCTTATAATCATTAGTTCCCTCTACACATTACATTTTTTTCTCCTTTTATTTAGCTCATTGCTGCATAGAGACAGCTCCTTTTTTCGTGTCAGGAGCAACTTGAGAAATTACAAGTTGCTTCTGGTGTGAGAGAATTGGCCGCCTGCAAGGACATTGCCTAGGGGACTCCCAGATGTTTTGATGTTTTTTACCCTCCTTGTGGGAGGCTTCTCTTATGTCTCTGCATAGGGAGCTGGAGCTGAAAGAGGGAGCTCATCTGCGCTCTCCCCAGATTCGAACCTCCAACCTGTCAATCTTCAGTCCTGCCAGCACAAGGGTTTAGCACATTGCACCACCTTTTTGCGCCCTAGGCCACACTTTGGAATTACGCCCCCTTTAAGCCAACCTCTACCGCACCCCCACACACACACACACACCCTTTCATCTGCTCGTCCCCCTTAGGGCTCCACATCCAGCTGTCCCGGTGTGGCCCCACTAGGTCCGCCACAGGAGTTTCCCTCTCGGCAGGCACTATGGATGCAGGCATGGGGGGAGGAGCCTCCTCCCCGATGCCGGGGTTTGAGGCACTTGGCTCCTACCCGGTATTGGGGATTGCGCATGCGTTGTAGTCAGCAGCTGTATCGATGCCGCGCTTCTCCCCGATACCTGGGCTTGTCGCGTTGGGCTTCTCTCCTGTACTGGGGTTTGCACATGTGCCTTGGCTGGCAGTTGCGCTTCTCTCTCCAGTAAGGAGGAGTCTCCTCCTTGTGTTGGAGGAGGAATACCAGCTTTCATGGTGTTAGGGCATGCGCAGACTGCGCAATGGAGTTTCCTGTACTTGCACTGAAGGTGCCAGCAAGTGGATGCTGTCGGCATTGAGGGAGTAAATTGTTCCTCCTGTCGACGTCGACGCCAGTGTTGAGAGCCCCTGTGCATACGCAGTTTGCCCAACAATAGCAGAGGCAGGAGCTGGTATTCAGGAAGGGGCAGGGGGGCCACCGAAAAGGAGGACCTCCGGTATCCTTCCTTCCTCATCTCCATGCGCGTTGTGTTTTTATTTGTTTCAACATTTTTTTTGGTTTGTGATCTGCGCCCCGGTTTGCACCCCTAGGCCATGGCCTAGATTGGCCTTATGTGTAATCCTGGCCTGGCACCACCAGGGACTCCTGGACTGCTCCTGTAAAGCTGATAGTGCAGCTTCCATATCCAAGAAAAATATGGGCACCCTAGTTATATACTGTATAAGAAAAACCTTATATTCTAGTGCAGGGCTGTCCAACTTCTACCTGACCTTGGGCCGGAATTCCGGTCACTGATCACCTGGGGAGCCAAGCCCTGGCTCTGCCCCTCCCTGCCCCCGGCATTGCATAAATATACAATTACATATTATATTATTTAAATAAGGGGAGAGGGAGGGATGGATGGAACACATGAGGGGCATAAATATACAGAATATCAAGGCAGAAAATCCCACAATCTCTGCTTTGAACTGGAATATATGACTGTTCTACTGGCCACATTGATCAGCATTGAATGGCCTTGCAGTTGAAAGATCTGTGTGCTTTCATTCTGCCAGTTTACCCCTGGCTGATTCCATTCAGTGCAAGTCATCAAAGTAAACTTAGGTAATTGCAAAGAATGTAAATAATTCTGGGGGGATGAAAAGAGGGGAAAGGGGTGGGAGGCCTTTCCTTGAGCTCCCTCTCATTCAATTCCCCCCCTCCCTCCTTTCTCCTCCTCCCTCTACTATGGCTGGCCGGTTCTCTCCTTCTCATTAAAGAGACAGTTCATGAAATGCAAATGAAGGGGTCAGAAAGGAAGGGGCTTGTGTGTGTGTGTGTGTGTGTGTGTCTGAGAGAGCCAGAGAGATATTCCCTTTGCGCTGGGGAGAGGTGTGCCCAGAGCAGGTCCCCCTCCTCTCTCTCTCTCTCTCTCTCTCTCTCTCTCTCTCTCTCTCTGTGTGTGTCTCTCTCTTTGTCACTCACTCACTCACTCACGCTCTCAGACACACTCCCTCCCTCCCAAACCCCTTTTGCTTCCCTGGCGCTGAGGGCCTGAGCGCCTCCGAGACGGAGCAGCAGCAATCCTGAAGAGGAGGAAGCTAGCGAGAGGAGAAAGATAGAGAGGGAAGGGGCAGGGAAGAAAAAAGGATGAAAGGGTGGAATGGAAGGAGGGAGGGAGAAGAAATGTGGCTTACCTTAACGCTGAATGCTTCCTTGCAATAACTCCCCTCCCTGGGAAGGGAGGGAGGATGAGAAGGAGGAAGGAGCGCTGCCGAGGGGGAAAGCCATATGGCCGGGTCGCTCTTCCTGTTTGCTGCCAAGGGGGCGGGGCCCGAGAGACGTCACTCCCTCCCATTGGCCCCCTCCCTCAGGAGAAGAGGAGGGGGCCAATAGAAAGCCAAGGGGCGGGACCAATAATAATAATAATAATTAAAAAATTTAATTGAAAAAAATATTTTTAAAATATTTTTAAAATATATTATTTATTGCAGGCGGGTAAGGGGTTGTAGCCAAGGGGCTGGGGGGCCGTGTACGGCCCCCGGGCCGCCTGTTGGACAGGCCTGTTCTAGTGCAAGGAAGTGAACCTTGTTATGCCATTATGTATCTACAAGAAGTTACCATACTAGAACACCTAATAAATATCTAGAGAGGGGATCTAGGAATTTCTAGATCCTCCAGGACAACTCTAATATATGCTTGGATCAGAAGTTGTCAATTTCAGTAGAATTCACTATAATCCATGTTTTCCAGGAAAGTATCCCCTCATGGATATGTGAGTCGTACTGTATCAGTTTACCACAAACACCACTCATGCTTAAAGGGCCTCATTAACAGATGGGTAAAACTATAGGCCACTCATTGATTCGAAATCCCCAGCTCAATCTTTAGCTTCAGGACTTTGATGTAATGCATGTAGGATTATTAATTTCCAAAACATGTACGGTTCTTTCTCTCTGACAGAGCACCGAGGCATTGTACGGCAGTGCCCCTGATCAATCAGCTGCTCCAGTGTCACCAGAACAGGAGGGCAAGACTCTGATGAATGGCCTCGTGGGCTCCAGGCATCCCTCAAGCGCCAGCCTCTCCCACATGGCAAATGGGCCTACCCACTACGAGGATAATGTTGGCAGTCATGATGAGCCCACTGAATTACCCAGCATGCCCACCCGACGCAGACTGAGCAGGTGAAAACAGAAGGGGGGGGGTCTGCTAGGCTTAGAAGGGAAGAAAATAATTGGGAGTCTTACAGGGTAGACACAATGTGTCAGGGAGCGAATGTTCCAGGCGTTCTTCACAAATCTAATCTCCTCTGTTCAGACGGAGCTCTGATGGTAGCTGTATCCCGCCAACTGTGAAAGAGGAAATGACACACAATGAAGATTATGGCGAAGACACCTCAGTTGAGCAGGGTTACTACAGCCGGGAAGAGGATTCAGAGAGCCTGCCCTCTCGCGAAAGGTGAGAATACGACCCTCAGACACTTTGACTATGACACTGGTCCTATCAACAAGTTACAACAACAGAAGCAAAGGATTAGCCTTATGCTCCCAATCCACATTGTTCCCATTAATAACCCAGGGCCCCCAGAGCAGTACACAAGTAGAATCAGTATAAATGGTTTGAAACAATCCGAAAACTAATTTACTGCTTTAAAGCAGTGATTCCCAAAGTGGGCAGTACCACCCCCTGGTGGGCGGTGGGGCGATCAAAGGGGGCGCTGGGAGGCTCAGGAGAATTTGGGGGGTGCTGAACCCCTGTAAGGGGGCAGAGGCTTGCTTGCCATTTGAGGGTCACGCGCTTGCGAGGACGTCCCAGTTGGAAGAAAGAGGCGATACACAGGACTGCGCCATGGGTGGGGTTGATGAAGGAGGCGCGTGCTGTGGTTTCTACGGCAATGCCTACCTGGGGATTCCAACTCGCAGGGACACAGTCACAAGTGCGCGTTCCCCGGGCAAGCGTTGCCATGGAAACCAAAGCATGCGCCTCCTTCTCGTCAACCTCGCCCACGGCGCAGTCCTGTGTATTGCCTTTTTCTTCCAATGGGGATGTCCTCGCAAGTGCGCCTTAGTGGGCCCAGCAAGCGGCGGGGCGAGCGGGAAACGCTTTTCAAGATGGGCCTCGCTTGTCCAGTGACGCCCCTTCTTTTTTCAATGGCATAAAAACAACATGCAATTAAAATAACATTTAAATTAAAATTAAAACACATTAAAACATTTAATTTTACAAAAAAGGTAGAAACATTAATACATATATCTTTCTGTTTAATTGCTATTAAAATTAAAAAATAATGATTTCTAGGGGGGCGGTGAGTAAATTTTTTTCTGGAAAGGGGGTGGTAGGCCAAAAAGGTTTGGGAACCACTGCTCTAGAGTCTACTAAACCTACTGCTGCCACATAGCTGGAGCCATGAAGAACAAAGGCAGGTCAATAGGAAGAATTGGTTCCAAGGGACATCGTTCAGTGTGGTTCTGTGCCTTTCTTTCCTATACAGGCCGCCTTCTCTGCACAACCCTCGGCCCCACCGTCATCACTGGGACAATGGCTATGGTGGCTCTTTGCCCCTTCCTTCCCGGCGCATGAACAACGGGCTTGTCAATGGAATGCTGGATGGCAGGCAACCCAAGCGCAGGCGCCTCTTGCCTCCCACACCTACAGGTCAGTGGGAAACGAGGACTAGGGATGTGCTGGGAAACTTGGTGGAAAACCTGTTAAAGTGAGCTTATAGGGGTCCCTAAGAAGAAGCCACTAACTACGACAGGGGTGACCAACTGCTAGGCATTGAGGTGCGGCCCTCTTGGACCTCCATGGAGTTTTGGTGCCTACTCCACCCTTCAATTTAAAGCTTTAGCCAGATACTTTTTAGCCTTAAAAAGGCATTCCTCCCTCCTCTAACCACTTGTTTGGACCCCCCCCCCCCAGGCCTAAAGGTTGAGAATGGAATATGTGTTGAAATTTCTCAGTCACAGGAAACACAGAATGATACATTTTACAAGTATCTTTTTTGCAAGGCCCAAAGTTCCTTAAAATGTCCTGGGTGGCAGCACTCTTTTCTTTGGGTCTACAAAGAGCAAAGTCAAGGAGATGATCTTTTCAGACTGTCGGACTGTGCCACTTTTAGGTTACAGTCTGTCAGGAGGGTCTCTTGTTTGAAAAGGGAACTGATTGCAAATAAAAGGCTAGTGCAGGGCTGCCCAGGAAGTCGATCGCGATCAACCAGTCGATTGCGGGACCGAAGGAGGTGGATCGCAGCCGGATGGGGCACTTCTGCTCTGCGTGTGCGCACCTTCCGCCCGTGCGCACTGTCCACGTAAGCTTCCAGACGAGAGAGAAGCAGGGCGCTCCTCTCTCTCGCCAGCAGCGGAGGCTCCAGGGTTGCTTCTGGATGAGAGAGAGGGTGAGGCGGGGCATCCGGCGGCCCCGCCCCCTCCCTGACTTCAGGTCTACCAGCAGCTTCTCCAGCCTTGAGAAGGGCAGGGGCAAGGCAGCGTTGTGCTAGCTATGCCACCACTGGCTTGGCACTGCCACCCTCACGCCTGGAGAAGCTGCTGGTAGAGCGGAAGCCAGAGGGGGGCGGAGCCAGGCTGCACCAAGCTCCGCCCCTTCCTCGGCTTCAGCTCTACCAGCAGCTTCTCCAGCCTTGAGGAGGGCATGGCCAAGCCAGCCTTGTGCTAACTATGCCACCACTGGCCTGGCACTGCCATCCTCAAGCGTGGAGAAGCTGGTGGTAGAGCTGAAGCCACAGGGGGCGGAGCCAGGCCGCACAAGCCCCATGCCTTTCTCGGATTCAGCTCTACCAGCAGCTTCTCCAGCCTTGAGGAGGGCAGGGCCAAGGCAGCCTTGTGCTGGCTATGCCACCACTGGCTTGGCACTGCCACCCTCAAGCCTGGAGAAGCTGTTGGTAGAGCGGAAGCCAGAGGGGGGCGGAGCCAGGCTGCACCAAGCTCCGCCCCTTCCTCGGCTTCAGCTCTACCAGCAGCTTCTCCAGCCTTGAGGAGGGCATGGCCAAGCCAGCCTTGTGCTAACTATGCCACCACTGGCCTGGCACTGCCATCCTCAATACTGAGAAGCTCTACCAGCAGCTTCTCCAGGCGTGAGGGTGGCAGTGCCAAGCCAGTGGTGGCATAGCTAGCACAACGCTGCCTTGCCCTGCCCTTCTCAAGGCTGGAGAAGCTGCTGGTAGACCTGAAGTCAGGGGGGGGCGGGGCCGCGGATGCCCCGCCTCACCCTCTCTCTCATCCGGAAGCAACCCTGGAGCCTCCGCTGCTGGCGAGAGAGAGGAGCGCCCTGCTTCTCTCTCGTCTGGAAGCTTACGTGGACAGTGCGCACGGGCCGCACCAAGCCCCATGCCCTTTCTCGGATTCAGCTCTACCAGCAGCTTCTCCAGCCTTGAGAAGGGCAGGGCCAAGGCAGCCTTGTGCTAGCTATGCCACCACTGGCTTGGCACTGCCACCCTCAAGCCTGGAGAAGCTGTTGGTAGAGCGTAGCCAGAGGGGGCGGAGCCAGGCTGCACCAAGCTCCGCCCCTTCCTCGGCTTCAGCTCTACCAGCAGCTTCTCCAGCCTTGAGGAGGGCATGGCCAAGCCAGCCTTGTGCTAACTATGCCACCACTGGCCTGGCACTGCCATCCTCAAGCGTGGAGAAGCTGCTGGTAGAGCTGAAGCCAGAGGGGGGCGGAGCCAGGCCGCACCAAGCCCCATGCCCTTTCTCAGATTCAGCTCTACCAGCAGCTTCTCCAGCCTTGAGGAGGGCAGGGCCAAGGCAGCCTTGTGCTAGCTATGCCACCACTGGCTTGGCACTGCCACCCTCAAGCCTGGAGAAGCTGTTGGTAGAGCGGAAGCCAGAGGGGGGCGGAGCCACGTTGCACCAAGCCCCGCCCACTCCCCCAGCTTCAGCTCTACGAGCAGCTTCTCCAGCCTTGAGGAGGTAGGTAGATCTTTCTGACTTGGTTTTATTATAAGTAGCTTGCATGCTGAAAAAGTGTGGGCCCCCCTGGGCTAGTGTGTCAGGGAGCCCAACCTAGCTTTCTCTCAGAAGCATTTAACATTTTGCCATCCCTAAAATGCAATGTGAAGAGTTGCAGACCAAGGTAAGCAGAAAGTAACAGTCCAGAGAAAGCTCTATGACATGGTAGCAGCCTATACAAGCCCAACCATATGCAAAGATCTCAGTGAGCTAATCTGTGGAACATATATTTAATGGTCCATTTAGTGAGAAGAAGAGGTAGACAGTTAAAAGTGGTAGGACTCGGGTTTAAAACATTTGTAAAGCCAGCCATGCTAAGGGGAACACAGTAGTCATTCCCTACCCATGATCTCTGATGGCTTCTCTGTCATTTTCTTCCTGTGGCAGGCCGAAAACCCACGTTCAACATCCAGTGCCTGCAGCGCCAAGGTAGCTGTGATGACATCCCCATCCCAGGCACCTACCACCAAAACGCCCCACCTTGTCGAGCACGTGCACAGGTACGTTCTCTCCTGAGAGGTGGTGTGCGTGTGTATACGCCTTCAAGTTGCTGCCAAATTACAGTTTTTCTTAAGCAAGGTATTCTTATGCAAGGGGGGTTTGCCATTTCCTTTCTCTAAAATATAGCCTACAGCAGCACTTCTTAAACATTTTCCACTCATGGTCTCTTTCTGTCCAATACATTTTTACAGAACCTCAGGTTTATAGGTATATTAAATAGGTATAATAATAAAAAATTACCCTTGGGGGTGGGGTACAAGTGTATGAAATAAATAAATAAATAAACCAGCATTTGCAAGACTTGCTAAAAAGTATGATTTTTTTGTGGAATAGTATTTTTTGCAGAGTCCACTGGAAACACAGCATGTTGTTGCTAACAGATTTGTTTCAATGGATGATGTTCACAAACCTTTTATTGTTGCCAGTTTTGGTAACCTCACCATTGAACAAAGGGGACCCCATTTGGCATTGGTACCCGCAATATAACTGACTGACTGACTGACTTTATTATTTCTGAGTCGCCCTCCACGTTAGTGCTCCGGGCGACTTACACACAACAAATTCCACAATTAAAATAGAGTATTTAAAACTAGATTAAAATATTCAGTGGTTAAATGCAGGGGCCAGGCCCGGTATTTGGGTTCCTGGTTCTGCATTAACCATGGGCTTTCCTAAATAGCCAGGTCTTCAGAGCGGTCAGGAACTGGGGCAGGTCGAGGGAGGCTCTCTGGTCCGGTGGCATCGAGTTCCAAAGAACGGGGGCCACAGCGGAGAACGATCTCCGCCTCGTGGTCTCCAGGTGGGCCTCTTTCAAGCCTGGTACGTGAAGAAGGTTCTTGTTTGCTGGCCGTGGGGTCCTTGAGCAAGCAGGCATCAACAAGCGGTATTTTAGGTATGTTGGGCCCCGGCCCCTTAGGGCTTTGAAAGCCAAGGTCAAGGTCTTGTGTAAGGCTCTATACTCAACGGGCAGCCAGTGCAGGCGCTGCAGAGATGGTGTAATGTGGCATCTCATCGATGTTCCTGTGAGAAGCCTGGCGGCCGCGTTCTGCGCAATCTGGAGCCTGCGGGTTAGTGACCGGGGTAGACCTACATACAAAGCGTTACAGTAATCCAGCCTTGATGTAACCGTGGCATGGATTACTGTAGCTAGCGCTTCCGTCGGAAGATATAAGAAGCAGGGTCCTACAGCACTTGGTGTTCCCTGGTAGTCTCCCATCCAAGCACTAAGCAGGGCGGACTCAGCTTAACTTCCAAGATCGGACGGGATCTGGTGCCTTTAGGATATTTAGACTTTGAACCCTTCCACACAGCCCTATATCCCAGAATATCAAGGCAGGAAATCCCACATTGCATGTGCAAGAGTGACGCACCTCGCGCCAAGAACAATAACACTGGCACAAGTGGTTGGATGAAAATGGCCACAACTCATTTATTGAAAACAGGAACAAAGGGTTGGCGGCCGCGCATGGATCCTGGATCAGGGTCAGACAGCCCCCACAATGTTCAAAGGCGTATGCAAGCCTGGGGTGCAAGTGGCCCAATGCCTCTCCACAGAAACTCGGCACCCCAGGGGGCCTGGGCGTTATCCCCCTTACAACCAAGGGGCGATAAGCAGATAAAAAGCAGAGCTGGCCCTACATGCAGCCTGGGCAGCCCCGGGGGCCTTAAATAGGCTGCCCAGACGGAAGTGTAGGCCAGCCGGAGCAAAGAGGGGGCGGGGCGGGGCCAGCCCCATCATTGGCCGGCCAGCGTGGTGGCAGGAAACCTCCCACCACCCCAGGGGCTTCTGGGAAGGAGAAGCCCCTTCATCTCTCTGCAAGATGGCGGCGAGGGCAACCCCGCCCTGCAACCCGCTCGGCCGGTAAGTCGGCCAAGCCCATTATCTGAGTGTGGACTCGGATAACCATTTCTAGAAATGTTCTTTTTCTCATCCTCAAGTAAATATGTCCAAACACTTGGCCAATCATTGAGGGTTTTTCAGGATTTTTTAAAAAAATGTTAATAGTCCCAAATGTAAAAGATTGTCGCAAAATGTGCAAAAGCTCTAATTTTCCCAGTCCAGAGAAAATATTTGAAGTTATATGTTCTTGCATGCAAAAATGTACTCAATGAAGAAATTACATTCCAATCTTTTTCTAGTTGAGTAAAGGCCCTTCCACACACCCATATAACCCAGAAGATCAAGGCAGAATATCCCACAATATCTGCTTTGAACTGAGTCCACACTGCCATATATTCCAATTCGAAGCAGAAAATGTGGGATTTTATTCAGCTGTGTGGAAGGGGCTTGAGTCACTTTCATAGTTGTTTTCAAATATCTGTTTGTTATCAAGGGATAATCTTTGAGACAAATTGAATGTTGTTTGTAGCATACACTTCCACAGATTCAGTCTATAAACTTCAGTGCTTATGCTAAACGTCTCGCTCTCAGTCTCAATGGTGCCATGAAATCCAATGGCGTCATTGCCCACTTCCTTCACTGTTTTTTGTAAAATGTGTGCTACATTCCTCTTTTCGGAGTTTGTGTCACCTGTGAGGGGAGAAGCACACTATTTGCTAGTTGCTGTTGGACTGCAAGGTCTACCCTCCCTAATCAGTATAGCCAACACTGAGAAAACAAACAGGGAAGTGGCCACCGTTGGTCTACTATATGGCCATTGCAGGTCATCCTGGGTCCTATAATGAGTTCCCTTGTCTTAGGCTTTAGTCTAGTCTGTCAGTCCCAAAGCTGCAATCTCTAATTCAGAGATATTTTCTCTTTACCACTGCTTAGGCCAGTGTTTCCCAACCAGTGTGCCGGGGCACACTAGTGTGCCGTGAGCGATCATCAGGTGTGCCGTGGGAAATTGGAACCTCCAGGAGGGGAGGGGGGAAGAGTCTAGTGTGTTGAAGTATAAAAACCCTAAGAAACCTACCTCGATAAAGGCCTCCTCCCCACCCGTTGTCTACTTGGTCTCTCCCTTTCCATGCATTGGGAAGACCCGCCTCCCTTTCCCCAAGTAGAGACCTCCTCTTGCCTCCTGGGGGTTCTGTGTGGGAAGTTTGGCCCAGTTCTATCATTGGTGGGGTTCAGAATGCTCTTTGATTGTAGGGGAACTATACATCCCAGCAACTACAACTCCCAAGTGTCAAGGTCTATTTCCCCTGAACTCCATCTGCATTCATATTTGGGCATATTGAGTATTCATGCCAAGTTTGGTCCTGATCCAACATTGTTTGAGTCCACAGTGCTCTCTGGATATAGGTGAACTACAACTCCAAAACTCAAGGTCAATGCCCACCAAACGCTTATAGCATTTTTCTCTTGGTTATGGGAGTTCTGTGTGGGAAGTTTGTGTCTTTCTGCCATTCCTGCCAGGATATCTATGTTGAGTTCATCGAAGCAGGCCCAGGTTTCACACTGAGTGTATTTAAAAACATATTAACTCTATGTATTACTGTGTTAGAGTGTCATTTTGTGTCATTTGGTTGGTGGTGTGCCCCAGGATTTGGTAAATGTAAAAAGTGTGCCATGGCTCAAAAAAGGTTGGGAAACACTGGCTTAGGCCAATGTGAGAGTAGTTGCAAAGCTACACCTATGTTATTTGTTCATTACACCATTACATTGGTGAGTAACATATGGCCCTCCAATTGTTGGACTCCAGTTCTCATAAGCTCCTGCCAGCATGGCTTTAACCATGGCATGGATGCAAAGAGTTGCCATCTAACAACTTCTGGGGCACAGTGGTTCCCAACCCAGATTGATTGTGTTTGTACGAGGGCGGGTCAATAAGTCCGTGACTTTTTGAATTTCCCGCCTCTTAACTGAAAGGGCAACACTGCTCCTGTCAACAGGCATCTGTCAGTTGACTCCTGACAAAATTTGAACAAGCTGCATCATTTAGTTTGTGTTTGACAGCCATTGATAGCAGACTACCGCGTGATTTGAGGAGAAAATGGAAAAAAGTGAATTTTGTGTGCTCATTAAGCATTTTTTTGCGGAAAAAACCATCACTCAAACCAAGGCTAAGCTTGATAAATACTATGGGGACTCTGCACCATCAATTTCAATGGTAAACAAATTGTTTACTGAATTTCGTTGTGGCCGTACAAGCACGGAAGATGCCAAACATTCTGGGCGGCCAGTTGAGGTCTCTACACCTGAAACAATTGAAAAAAATCATGATATGGTGTTGGCTGATCAGAGATTGAAAGTGCAAGAGATTGTGGAAGCCATAGGCATCTTACTGGGCTCAGTGGTTTCAATTTTAAATGATCACTTGGGTATGAGAAAGCTTTCCGCAAGATGGGTGCCGCGTTTGCTCACAATCAACCACAAACTCAATCGTGTGACAGTTTCACAAGAGTGTTTGGCGTTGTTCAACTGCAATATGGATGAGTTTTTGCGCCGTTTCGTAACCGTGGATGAAACGTGGATCCACCACAACACACCAGAGGTGAACTGCAATATGGATAGCAGTCAAAACAGTGATCCACCACAACACACCAGAGACCAAATAGCAGTCAAAACAGTGGGTTTCTCGGGGTGAATAGACGCCAAACAAGGCCAAGGTGGGTTTGTCAGCCAATAAAGTCATGGCGACCGTTTTTTAGGATGCACGCGGTATAATCCACATTGACTACCTTCAGAAGGGTAAAACAATGGCGAATATTATGCCAACTTATTGGGTCAATTTAATGAGGATTTGGGGGAACGACCGCATTTGGCCAAGAAAAACGTTCTTTTGCACCAGGACATTTCAAGGGTGCACACATGTGCAGTTGCCATGGCAACAATCCATGAATTGGGATATGAATTGCTCCCTCATCCACCCTATTCTCCGGATTTAGCCCCAGTGACTATTTCTTGTTTCCAAACCTGAAGAAACCTGGCGGAAAGAGATTTGACTCCAACAATGAAATCATCTCACAAACAAATACCTATTTTGATGACCTCGACAAATCTTATTTTTTTGGAAGGGATAAAAAAATTGGAGAAACGTTGGACAAAGTGTATAGAGCTCAAAGGAGACTACGTTGAAAAATAAAATGATTTTTTATCCAAAACCTGTGTTTCATTCAAAAAGTCATGGACTTACTGACCTGCCCTTGTATTCTCCCACCTGGAGAAGATGCAGGGTGGAAAGCTGAGAGTGTCTCCTAACTCCTCCTGTGAACTTCTTGCAACGTGTGGATGTGGGTTTGTCTAATCAATATGCTAGCTATCACACCACATTGGAACTGTCCCCCCCCACACACACACACCTCACCACCACCAAAAATTACAATAAATTATGTTAATAGTAAACTAATAGAGTGTGACAAGAGAGTTTTGCAGCTCCACCATGTCATCCAGGATAAGACTGTGTGTTGAGTGTGGTCTGATGGTGTCCTGTTGCTTTTTGTTTCAATTTTGGTGCTTTCTGTGTTATTAAAGAGTTGCACAGCCTGATGACAGTGCTGTTGGGACCATGGCACCCAGCTTCACCTCGCTTCCTCTTTCCTCCATACCAGGGCTATGGCAACTACGACTCATGGCAGAGTGGCGACCGCGGCTCCACAGCTTCCTCTCAATCATGGGCAACGCCACCAAAGCGGAGCCGTCTGCTTTATGCCCCACTAATCCTAGTGGAAGGGGACGAGCTGCCTGGACACAGCTGGGAGAAGAACAGCAGCCTTCCGCCCATGTCACGGGCAAGATGGTACATGAATGAGCCAGAGATGCCCTATCGCACCTACAGCCATCTCCATGTGCCTGGCCCACTCAAGCACAGCTATGACAAGCGGGGCAGTGCAGACAGCCTGGTGGAGGCGGTGAGTACGAAACAGAGTGCTTTCTTTCTGGAGTTCTGAAAGAGGAGTTCTCCCCAATATTCCTTAAAGATTCAGAACTGGATCTGGGAGGCTGTAGTGAGACACACACACACGCACACATACACACACACACAGATGAGGGGCAATGGGTTCAGATGAGTTATACAAAAGAACCGCTACTGCAGGGCTGCCCAGGAAGTCGATCGCGATCGACCAGTCGATCCCGGGACCGAAGGAGGTCGATCCCAGCCGGATGGGGCGCTTCTCAGAGGGGCGGAGCCAGGCCGCACCAAGCCCCGCCCCCTCCCCCGGCACTTACAGCAGCTTCTCCAGGCTTGGGGACGGCAATGCCAAGCCAGTGGTGGCATAGCTAGCACAAGGCTGGCTTGGCATTGCCATCCTCAAGCCTGGAGAAGCTGCTGGGAGCTCCAAAGCCAGAGGGAGGGGCGGGGCTTGGCACAGCCTAGCTCCGCCCTCTGGCTTTGAGTTTCAAGCAGCTTCTCCAGGCTTGAGGATGGCAATGCCAAGCCAGTGGTGGCATAGCTAGCACAAGGCTGGCTTGGCATTGCCATCCTCAAGCCTGAGAAGCTGCTGGGAGCCCAAAGCCAGAGGGGAGGGGCGGGGCTTGGCACAGCCTGGTTCTGCCCTATGGCCTTGGAGCTCCAAGCAGCTTCTCCAGGCTTGAGGATGGCAATGCCAAGCCAGTGGTGGCATAGCTAGCACAAGGCTGGCTTGGCATTGCCATCCTCAAGCCTGAGAAGTTGTTGGGAGCCCAAAGCCAGAGGGGTGGGGGTGGGGCTTGGCACAGCCTGGCTCCGCCCCTGGCTTTGGAGCTCAAGCAGCTTTTCCAGGCTTGAGGATGGCAATGCCAAGCCAGTGGTGGCATAGCTAGCACAAGGCTGGCTTGGCATTGCCATCCTCAAGCCTGGAGAAGGCTGGGACTCAAAGCCAGAGGAGGGGCGGGGCTTGGCACAGCCTGGCTCCGCCTGGCTTTGGAGCTCAAGCAGCTTCTCCAGGCTTGAGGATGGCAATGCCAAGTCAGTGGTGGCATAGCTAGCACAAGGCTGGCTTGGCACTGCCATAGTCAAGCCTGGAGAAGCTGCTGGGAGCTCCAAAGCCAGAGGGGGTGGGGGTGGGGCTTGGTGCAGCCTGGCTCCGCCCCTGGCTTTGGAGCTCCAGCATCTTCTCCAGGCTTGAGGATGGCAATGCCAAGCCAGTGGTGATATAGCTAGCACATGGCTGGCTTGGCATTGCCATCCACAAGCCTGGAGAAGCTGCTGGTAGAGCGGAAGCCAGAGGGGGTGGAGCCAGGCCGAGCCAAGCCCCGCCCCCACCCCTCTCCAGCCTTGAGGAGGTAGGTAGATCTTTCTGACTTGGTTTTATTACAAGTAGCTCGCATGCTGAAAAAGTGTGGGCACCCCTGCGCTACTGCAATCCTTTGCTTTGACAGTAAATGTGCTAGTTAGGGCATGATAAATATGATCACTGGAAAGACTGTGTGCTACACTGACAATGATTAAATTGCCCCAAACACATAGCAAGTGCAGCCTGATTTTGTAGATTGAAACTAATTGTGCACAACAGCCTATGTCTCAGCAGTTACTTTGCACCATCAATTTCAGTCTGCTAGCCCAGGTGGATTAGCAAAGAGGTAAAAGCTAAGCACTGAAACTCAATGATCAATGGAAGCCTTGCTTTACTGCCTGCCTGCCTGCTTTCTAAGATAGTGCCAGGGGATCGACTGTCCACAGATTTTTGAGCCTGTTCTTGACTACAATTAAGGTTAAAACCAGGTTGCTCTTTTCAATGAGAAGGTGAATCTTTAGTATTTCTGAATTGTTGTGAAAAGTCATACCATTTCAGTATATGACTTACATGTTGGCGAAAAGAAAAATGAGTCATTCATCAGCTACAGCTCCTCTTGACTCATTTTGGCTTTTCATGTTGAATGCCCTGGATTTTAGTACATCACAATTCAAAAGCGCAGTTTCAACATCTAAGCATGCCATAGGCATGGTCAGGAACAGAAGTGGGCAAACTATGGTTTGTAGGACACATCTGACACCACAGTCTTCCATAATTGTCCCACTTCTGGCTTAGGGTCTGACCCCCACGCCTCCTCAACAATGTATTAGATTTAGATCTATAGGTTGTGTTTATAATGCTGTGTGTCACGACTTGGGCTTAAAATTAGGAACACTACCACCAACCTAAAGTTTACTCTTTAGGATTTTCTTTTAAAATAATATTTCAGCTAGGCTCCTTTCTAATACACAAACGGAGTGGATTCTGAGGTAAAAATCTTTCCCGCTTTCCTGGAACGGTGGGAAGGCGGGAACTGGCACACTCTGGAGTAAAGAGGCACAATGGAGGCTTTTCTTAAAAGTTAACAAACACGCTTTTATTAACTTAACAGGCTTTTGAAAGGCACAGAGCGTAATGGTTTTCAAGTGAGGCACAATAGCGTAATGGTTAACAGAAATGTACTAGAGCGTGTTGGTTACTATAGATTACTTTCTTAGATCTTAGTTACAACACTAGACAGTTCTAAACTTGTCTATCTAACCTTCCTCTCTCTGATGCCACTGACTAGTAGTGAGTAGTTGTCCACTAACTAAACTAGTAACTTCCTGAGCTAACACTCAGTCTTTCTAGAAGCACCCTAGCTACTAACTCTCTTTCCTAGAATTATCCTATAGCTGGCTTCCTCAGAGAAGTGAGCTAATCTCTAAGCTCTAGAGATCCCCAAAAAGCCTGTGACTGACTGCAGGTCAGGTCAGCACTTTTCCAGTCAGATTTCAAGACTTTTCTCTCTCAGATTTCAGAGACTCCTCTCTGTCTCTCCCTCTCTCTCCCTCTCTCAGCTCACTCTCAGCTCTGTCCAGAGACTCCTCTCTCTCTCTCTGAGTTCTGACAACAGACTCCCAAATAATCTACACTTCTTTCCCTCCTAAGCAGCTCAGCTCCTCCCCTCAGCTCTGAGCCAATCTCAGGCAGCTCTCTCTCCCCCTCCCAGAGAAGGATCCAAGCCACTCTCCCCTTCCTGGCTATCCTGTTTAACCATGGATGCCAAACTACTATGCTGGTCTCGGCCTAGCACAGAATGGGTGAGTCCTCACACTGTGCCTTCTAGAGTTAGGACATAACTGATTTTCCAGTTCAGGCATTGTGTCAGTGAGGGCAAACCATTTTGTCAGCCCATCATTTCTGATTTCCCTTTTGCTTGTTTGAATTTCAAAGCGAATTTTTATCAGTTCCGGTTTTGCGCTCAATCAATAGGCATGTTCTCTTAAATGTGCTTTGTTATTAATCATGGATTTGGTAGATATGGGAGGATTCAAAAGCTTTGTCCCTTTCTTCTTCTGTCTTCTAGGTGCTCATTTCTGAGGGTTTGGGCCTCTATGCTCGAGACCCCAAGTTTGTGGCCTTTACCAAGCGCGAAATTGCTGATGCCTGCCACATGACCATTGACGAAATGGAAAGTGCAGCAACAGACTTGCTTAGCCGCAGATATGTTGGCAGTGAAAACAGCAGCCGCAGTGGCAGCGGCAGCCACGTCGTGTATAGCAGCGATGGGGAGCACAGCGGTGTTGGGAGCGTAGGCCCCGTTTATAGTGATGAGGAGCCCTTCCGTTCTCCTCGCGAGGAAGAGGACTTGGCAGATGAGATGGCCTGCGTCACCTCTTATTGACCATGAAGTGCCCCCCGGCGGGGCACGGAGAGACAGTTACAGAGAGCAAGAGATCCGGCTCTCAGGAACATTTGGGCAAAGGGCAGAGACTCATCCAAAGCCAGCCTCAGGAAGGACACCAAATACTGCTCTCTCGCTGGCCTATGCAAAGCCCGCTACTAGAAGCACTGTCTATGTACACTTCTGGTTTGGGCAGTCTGCTGCCCCTTCTCCAAACTATTGACTCCTCCTCGGTTGTGCAGAAAGGGAAACGCAGCCCTGGACTACTTCCTCTAGGGAAGGATTGTGGCTTTTGCAAAGCTGAAGGTTCATAATGAGATTGGGAAATGTCTCTTTTTTTGTATCAGAAACAATAAATATTGTTTGAAAGATGAGGCAGTCTGTTTTATTTGACCAAATAGAAAAAACAGGCAATTCTCAGCCCTAGTTTTCCACCGTTTCTTGGTTTTCTTTAACCATCACTCATATTTTGTTGAATTATGTGTCCCATAAACAAATCAGAATCTTTGTGTTGTCGAAGGCTTTCATGGCTGGAATCACTGGGTTGCTGTGAGTTTTCCAGACTGTATGGGCATGTTCCAGAAGCATTCTCTCTTGGCGTTTTGCCCACATCTGGGCGAAGATTTGGGTAAAATGTCAGGAGAGAATGCTTCTGGAACATGGTTATACAGCTCGGGAAACTCACAGCAACCCAAATCAGACTCTTTATTTTGTAAAAATAATTCATACTGGATTGTTCCCGTACTCTCCTCTCACAATCCCAGGTAGGAAATAGTTCACATCTGTGTCCTGAAGGAATTGATTCCACTCTCATATTTCAAACAGTTGTGCACACTCTCTTGGCTTTACTTTGTGAATGAAGATTCAGGAAGGACTCATCTCATGATTTCTACAAGCTCATTGATGATTCGGAGGTTGGATGTGTCCTTCGAGCCTGTGCAATGGACTCTTCTGGTGGAGCGCAGTGTGCACAGAACTGGCCTCACCCTTTCAACCAAAGGTTTGTCTGCCAGGGCTTAGCAAGCTGGGACGGTGGCAGCGAGTTCCTCAGGTCGTAGGTTTGGTTTAACTTTCCTTCTCTAGATGGTTGACCTTAACCCTTTAAGGCTTACAGGGTTAAGCGAACACCATCAGCCCGGGTTTGAAATCAGAGTTTTCCTTCTCTTAGGATGGTTGCCAAAAGGCTAGATAGCCCATCCTGCTCTTTGACGCTCTTTGTCAGACCCTTTGGTTGTGATCTGTCCGGCATGGGAGGCCCTGCCGGTGGCTATTATGCCACCGCCAGCATAGCTCACAACTTCCTTAGGGTACGCAAGCCTCTCCCCCACAACAAGGGGGCGCCAACGGAGAGTAGTTGTGCACAACAACAGCATTTAAGTACATCCTCACTTAGCTGAAAGCTTGGTTTCGATTCTACTGTACTCTACTACATTACACTATAATAGTTGCATGCACATAGCATGTCCAATGAGGTCATTCCCCATTTCCTGCACCCAAGAAAATTTTAGCATGTGACAGTTATCCAGGCCCCGAATATCACGGGCATGGAATGTTTGGGAATCACCCTTAAAGCTAAGGAGTGCTTAGCGATTCTTCTTATCTATCGCTCCCCGGGACCCCGAAGGAGAGCTTACTCAATCTGCTCGATCTTGCCGCGGATTGACACTTAGATTCCCAAGACTCATTGTTTTGGGAGATTTTAACATCCATGCAGACGCTAATATGCCATCCCCCCTAGCGAAGGAGTTCATCCGATCCATGGACACATTAGGACTCATTTTGATGGAGTCCGGCCCCACACACCAGGCCGGACATACCTTAGACCTAATCTTTGGGTACGGGTTGAGGGTTACGCAGCAAGTAACAACGAAGGTCCCCTGGTCGGATCATTTCACTCTGAAGGCCGACATCAGAATCCCCCCACCAAGGCAAGGCCAGGTTAAAACCTATACTGGCACGCCAGAAGAGGCATATGGACCCAGCTGCTTCGCAGCAGCCATTGAGCCGATGGAAGTTTCCGTGGGACCTTGAATCAACGGGTGGACAGATGGAATACAGTCTTGTCGAAAGCCATCGACCAAATAGCCCCCAGACGCCTGATCCGGCCAAGAGTCCATTCTCCATGGTTCATGGACGACCTGCGACTGCTGAAGCGAAGGCGGAAGCAGCTGGAGAGCGCGTGGCGGAAACCAACTCAGACGTCGAGATCAGCCTTCAGAGATATGCGCAGGTCATATGAACGGGCGGTCAAAGAGGCCAAGAAGACCTATAACTCCTCCTTAATAGCGGCGGCAAGATCGCGCCCAGCACAGATCTTTAAGATCGCCCGAGACCTAGCTATGCCCAACTCACTGCCGAGGACAATGAAAATTCAGCTATCTCAGCGGAAGAATTTCAAGTTTTCTTCACTGAGAAAATAATTGCCCTTAGGCGTGATTTACCCTCTATACCTGAGGAAAGGAGCGGGATGGGTAAGGACCCAGCTCCATCGCCTAGCTTGAAACTCGACCAGTTCAAGGCCCTGAATTCAGAGGAGATTAATCAAATCTTGACCGCAGCAAGGGCAACCACCTGCTCTACAGACCCGTGCCCGTCCCATCTGATTAAGTCCTGTGCGGGAGCCTCCTGGCCACTCTGACAGGGTTGATAAATCACTCATTGGAGCTGGGAGTCTTTCCCGATGCGCTGAAGGAGGCTAGAGTCCGCCCGCTGCTGAAGAAGGCGAATTTGGATCCAGCGGTGCCGGCAAACTACCGTCCGGTCTCAAACCTACCCTTCCTCGGGAAACTGATTGAACGGGCAGCAGCGATCCAATTACAGGAATTCCTGAAACCTCAGGAAGCCTGGACCCCTGCCAATCGGGTTTCGCCGGACACGGGACCGAGACCGTCCTGGTGGCCATTACGGACGACATCCGCCGCCAATTGGAGAAGGGAGGTTCGGCTATCCTGGTGCTGCTTGACCTCACCGCGGCTCGACACGGTGGACCATGACTTGCTGTTGCGACGACTATCAGCCATTGGGATTCAAGGCACAGCTTTGGCCTGGTTCGATTCCTTCCCTGCGGGGCCGTTCGCAGCGTGTTGAGTGGCGAGGCCAAGTGTCCAAGAAATCCACCCTGACTGTGGAGTCCCCAAGGCGCCATTTTGTCACCAACACTTTTTAACATCTACGCCCAACCCTTGGCAAGCATAGCCAGAAGTTTTGGATTGGGGTGCTACCAATATGCAGATGACACCCAGCTTCTGCTGAAGCTTGAGCCAGGTGTAACATCGGTGCCTGAGAACTTCAGACAAGGACTAGAGGCAGTGACCAGATGGCTCCGCTCATACAAACTCAAGATCAATCCATCAAAGACTGAGATTCTATGGCCGGGACGCCCAGAGCCACCCATTCCGCTGCCTCTCTTTGAGGGAGAGCCGCTGATCCCGGCCCGTCGGTGAAGAGTCTCGGTGTGATACTAGACTCGAGACTCTCACTGGAGGCCCAGGTTGCTGCGACAAGTAAGGGAGCTTTCTTCCACCTGCGCCAGGCACGTCAACTGGCACCTTACCTTCCATCAGATGCGCTGGCTACGGTGGTCCATGCCACAGTGACATCACGGCTGGACTACTGTAATGCCTTGTACGTGGGGTTGCCGCAGTCAACCACTCGTAAAATCCAGCTAGTGCAGAATGCAGCCGCCAGACTCCTCACCGGGACACCACTGAGATGCCATATCGCGCCATCTCTGCAGCGCCTGCACTGGCTGCCAGTCGAGCTCAGAGCCATCCACAAGATCCTGTCGCTACCTTTAAGGCCCTCCATGGTGCCGGCCCAGCTTATTTAAAAGACCGCTTGTCCGAACCAGCTCATTTAAGGTCGCCGCGCTCAGGAAACAGGGACCTTCTCCGCATCCCAGGTGTGAGTGAGGCCCGCCTCGACACCACGAGACGGAGAGCTTTTTCCATCGCGGCCCCTGTCCTTTGGAACTTGATGCCGGCGGATCAGAGAGCTATCCGGGACATGCCCCAGTTCCTGACCGCACTGAAGACCTGGCTCTTCCGAAAGGCTTATGGCTAAGGACACCTCCCAGACTTAGCCTGAGCTACTGGAACTATTTTAATTAATCTTTTTATTCTTTTAGCTTTTAACTATTGAATTCTTTTATGTGTTTTTGTGTGTAAGTCGCCCGGAGCACTGACGTGGAGGGCGACTCATAAATAATAAAATCAATCAATCAATCAATCAATCATGTCTCTTGGCAATTGTCTATTTTGCTACACTGGAGGGCCTCTGAAGCAGTGTTTCTCAACCATTTTATCTTAGATGAACACTTGAAATAATTTTCAGGCCTCAGAGAACGTTTGCATAAAAAATATATTTTTACTATTTGAAAATTGTTCACTTTTCAATCACAATATCTAACAGAACCATAGTAAAGGTAAAGGTTTCCCCTGACATTAAGTCTAGTCGTGTCTGACTCTGGGGGATGCTTCTCATCTTCATTTCAACGCTGAAGAGCTGAAAGTGAGAAGTAGACTCAGTCGCAACGAGACTCGGCCTTCCTCTGACCTGCGTCCTATCCCGGGATACACTGATGACAGGCTTCCAATTTCCTCCCCTTCCACACTGGTGTTAGTAAATGCACGGTCAATTAGGAATAAGACAGCAACCATCAAGGACTTCTTCCAGGAGCAGCAAGTCAACCTCTTCTGTATAACAGAGACATGGCTCCAAGATGGCGACGAGACCTACCTACATGAGCTAGCGTCCACCGACCGTGTAGTTACCCACCAGAATAGGAACAAGAGGCGGGGGTGTGTGTGGCTATTCTCCCCCGTGATCTGTTATCTCTTAGAGCGGACCCTGCATTGGAAGCGGACGGGATTGAAAGTGTCGGCCTGATGTGGGGTGCCCCGGAGAGCATAGCCTTCTTGTTGGTGTACCGAGCACCTAGCGAGGAGTCTATCCCTGCTGTTGGAGACTGTGGCTGAGTGGGCATTGAGGTTCCCTAGACTTGTGGTGCTGGAGGAAAGAAGGAAGGGGGGAGAGGGAGGGAAAAGGAAGGAGAGAAAAAAAGAAGGAAAGAATGGAAGAGGAAGGAAGGAACGAAGAGGGAGTGAGGAAAGAAGGTAGGGAGAGAGGGAGGAAAAAGAATGAAAGAAAAAGAGGGGAAAAGAAAGGAAGAGAAAGGAAGGAAGGAGAAGGAGAGTGCGGGGCCAAGGCGGACCTTGGTGTCAACGTCAGCGAGGCAGTTCCTCCGGAAGGCGTCGAAGAGGCCGCGGCTCTTGAGCTGCCCGACGATGAGGGCAATGAGCTGGGCGTCCCCCAGGGGCAGCGAGCCCGGGCCTGCAGCGCCAAAGCCAGGCCCGCCTCTGCCACCTCCCCCGAGGACGAAGAGGAAGACGAAGGGAGCGCAGGGCCCCAAGAGCAGCGGGGGATAAGGAAGAGGCAGCAATGGCGGCATGGAAGCAGCAGTCACAGCATATTTGCATCACTCCTCCCCACTGCATGCTGGGAAACCGAGGCCCGGGCTGCTCTGGAGAGCCAGATGCAATCATGAAAGAGCCACATCTGGCTGTCAAGCCATAGGTTCCCTACCTCTGCCTTATACCATTAGAGATCTTGGCCATTTAATATACTCAACTAATTTTCTTCTCCAATTTGTATAACCTGGAGATCAATCCTTTATTTTCTTTCTCCAAAATATTCTCCAACTCCGATTTCCTTTTGGCGAAACCCAATTTTATTGTCTTTCCTAAATATATAAATCTGTGAGATACTAGATCAGAATCATTTGTAGCCTTTTAAGGTTTCTCTTCTGCGTGGCTGGCAGAAGAATCCACCTGCTCCATGGGTAAAAATGAGGCATCAAATAGGTGCAAAGGTGCCTCAAAAAAAGAAGCTGTGGCTCAATAGTCTTTTGAAGTTCTTTCTGATAGGTAAAAAGAGAACATCTTAAGCTTTCCAGCAGGTACAGCTGAACAAAACCGAGAACTAGTACAATCCGATATGAGAGGCTACACACTCTGCATTAGTGAGCACAGTGCACCTCGATTTGTTAGCCTGTCCAACAGTAGCCTTATTTCATAGTTATACCCTACCTTTCTCAAATGAGTTCAGGGCAGTGTGCATGACTCTCTCCTGAGACTAAACATATACTACAACACATTCTATCCCTCATCCTCACAGCAGCTGAGGTAGGTCAGAATGAGGGGCAGTGACAAGAACACCAAGTGAGTTTGACGACAAGCAAAGATTCAGCCCTAGGCTTCTTCAATCGAATGCTTTACCTACTACAGCATGACTTCCAGATCCACGGGAGATATGTTCCAAGACACACAAATGAGATCAGAGCTTTCCAAATTGTGTGTCGTGACTAGGGTTCCCATATGTCCCTTATTCTAAGGGACGTCCCTTATTTTGGCCCTAAAATTTGTGTCCCTTTTTTTCAGGCCCTGTCCCTTATTTTTGAATGGACGCAAAGAAGCACAAGGCAGGGGTGCTTGCACAAAATGTGTACACAAGTAGAAAGGGCAAACCATAAACTTCAAAAACAAATAATGCGATTGAAGCATGCAATGCAGTCAGGGTGAGTGCACCTCTGAAGTAAGGAAATAGTAAGCAGGAGAAGCCTCACAGATTATATGTAAAACATTTATCAATGGCACATGTGTGAATACAGTTCAAGTGTTGCAAAAATACATAGCTCAAAACATATGGCATGTGGCATCACTGAGATTATTAACAAATGAAAAAAGTGCAACACATACAGTCTGGAGCCTAATCAATGATGAGCATGGATACACATCAATTAAAGAAGCAGTACAAGATGTAAGTAATCGTTCAACACATAGTAATCGTTCTACACATAGTAATAGTTCAACACATGGTAATAGTGGTACATTTAGATAGAGCTATACATGTAGATATCTAATGATGTGAGGAAAAGACGCCACAACCCAGGTATGAGCCTGGGAGTGCGAGGCGGACAAGCCGCGGCTTCTCAGGCGCCAAATGGCGAGAAAAGTTTTTAGTTTGGAAAGAGGTGGGACACTGTCGTGTGACGCTGTGTCCTGGGTCTACACTTCGGGTTGGGGGTCCAACCATGCGAGGTAGGTACTCACTCTGAAGCAGGGAGGTCCGTGGGGTAGATCCGCGGAGTCCCGGAATTCAATTGGCATATGGCCGTAAAGTAAAAGTAACGTCGCAAAGCTGCTGCAAACGGAAATCTCGTTGCATGAGTGGCGCAAGGGGAGCCTTTTGCCAATGGTGAAGCACACGGGGCAATGAAGCTTCACACCGGGGGTGGAAGCCTTGCCAACGGCTTAAAGTGACTTGGCACCATAGCGTTTTGCCGTTTCGCGGTTTCGCTTCGTCAGGGCAATTACGGGGTGGCTACACAGAGGTCAAGCAGCGGAGCGTTCCTGGAGTGAACAATACAATGCAAAGTAAAGGTCAGCAGGACTAAATTGCAAGCTAGAGATGGGAACATGGGCCTTCCATGAAGGTTACATACCACACAAAATTGTCATCAGGGCTTCACAAATTGAAGATCCTTTCAGGCTGGATTCAGCATTTAGAATGGGAAGAAGGGAAGAATTTAAGGGATTTCAAAAGTAGAGCAGGTGATTAGGTAAGAAGATGGGGAATTGATAATTGGTCGTTGAGCCCAGCTGGGGACTCGCTGGAGAGGAGCACAATCCACTTGCATTCAGCCTGCAAGAGGGCCCTCTCCAGGTTGTCATGGGAATTGGTTTTTATCTTTTCCAATCCATATACACTGAAAGAATCAGGGGAGTGTTTTTTCTCCAAAAAATGGGTATACAGAGCTGAATCTTGGGAGTGGCAGCGAATTCGAGATTTGTGTTCCAGAATTCTGGTCTTCAGCATTCTAGAAGATTCACCCACATAGTGGTACCCACAAGAACATTCTAAGCAATATATTATTCCGGAGGTGGCACACGTGATCTCGTCGTATAGTTTAAGGGTTCTAAGGGTAGTTTTGTTCTGGATGGTGGTAGATTTGTTAATTTGATGGCAGATGCTGCACCTGGCACATGGTTTGGTGCCTGGGTTTGGGCACTGTGCAGGTTTCTTTGATAGGAAAGTGGATTTAATAAGCATATCTTTTATGTTTTTGGTTCTTTTATATGCTAAAAGAGGAGGCTCTTGTAGGCCAGATATGGAAGAGATCATGGGCCAGAATTTGTTGACAATGCCCCGGATTTGGTTGGAATGTCTGGTTAATGTCAAGGGCCAAATGACCCTGTTGTTGGTTTTTTGGGGGGTTGTTTTAAGTAGAGTGTTCCTGGGTATGTGGTCTGCTTTGGCTTTACATTTGTCTATCACAGATTCAGGATAGTGGCGAGCACGTAGATTGTTTGCAAGGCGTGACACCTCTAGGGTGTAATCAGTGTGAAAAGAGGAATTTCTCTTGACCCTTATGAATTGACTGTAGGGAAGATTTTGTTTAAGAGAGAATGCATGGAAACTCCGGTAGTCCAGCAAAGAGTTTCTATCAGTTTTTTTGTGAAAGTTGCGAACTTTCAATTTATTATTGTTATTAAATACTGTTAAGTCTAGAAAGTTGACAGATGTGGTGCTGGACTGTACCGAGAAGCGTATCTTGGAATGCCAGGAGTTGAGCCATTTGCTGAAGTCAGCAATGTTGGTATTATGATGTAAAACGATCATTACATCATCGATATAGCGCCAGTAACCGCGTATAAATTTAGTCATGGGGCCTGATGTTAAATTGGTATGTTCGAGATGGTTCATGAACAATATGGCTATAGTCGGAGCTACGGCGGTCCCCATGGATACTCCATGGCGTTGCCGTCAAAAGAAAAATAGTTATATTCAGTGACGCAATCATATAATTCTAGAATGAAATTGGTGGGAGGGTCGTCGGGATCCGTGCGGGAATCAAGAATATTGGCTATGATGTGTCTCGCCTGGTCTGTTGGGATGTTCGTATAAAGAGACTCAACGTCAGCGGTGACGAGAAGGTCACCTGGTTGCATGAGAAAGTTCTCGATAATTTTGATGAAAGGAGTGGTATCCTTGATAAAAGTGGGAGCTTTAGATGTGTAAGATTGGAGGATATGATCCAGGTATTTAGACAAGGGTTCTAATAGGCCTGAATTTGCCGAAATTATTGGTCTGCCAGGGGGGGGCCTTCTTGATTTGTGAATTTTGGGGAGTAGGTATAGTACTGGTGTTCTAGGCGATGAGTTAAACAGGTATTTCGCAAGTTTAGTATCGATAAAGCCCATTGTTTCCGCATGGTGGATGATGTTACGTATAATTCTGGAATATTTTGAGGTGGGGTCATTGGGTAAAGGTTCATAATAATGTGTATTGTTCAGTTGGGAGTAGGCCTCGGTGATGTAATCAACGGTATCGAGGCATACAATGGCTCCACCTTTGTCAGCAGACTTGAATATGATTTCTGGGTGATTGCTCAATTTTTTTTTAGAGTCGCTGATTCTTGATCTGACAAATTAGGGTGGCGCCTATCCGAAGTGTGGTTGATTTTCTGAACTTCTTTTATGACCGTCTGCTCAAAAGTGCGGACAGTGGGCGAAATTATATGGGGAGTAAAATTACTCTTTATGTAGAATTTATTGGGATCTGTGGTGGGAGGGGTGCTGGTCTGAAAGAATTCTTTTAGTCTTATATTGCGGAAGAGTTGGGCGAGGTCGCGTCTAATATCTAAATCTGAGCATCTGGGAGTACCAACAAAAGAGAGGCCTTTGTTAAGGGTATTTAACTCAAAAGTGGAAAATTGGTACTGGGAAAGATTGACCACTAGGTTTTCCTGTAACGTCCCCGGCCCCGCCGAAAATTTCCTGGTCTGTTAGATTGGCCCCTGTTTCCTCTGTTGTTTCTCAGGAAGTAATTGTTCCTGGGGAGTTCCTGGTAATTGGTATTCTGCTCCGCAGCCGAGGTGCTCGGCTGGTTGGAATTATTGGATTGAGTGGAATCATTGGATCGGGCAGAGTGGTTAGAGTCATTAGAGTTGAGGGATTCCCTAGAGAAGGAAACTGCTCTGTTTGGAGGATTATTGGGTGGTGGCAGATGCCATCTGTATATCTTGTGGGACTGGTAGTCTGCTACGTCCCTCTTATATTTTTTGATTTTTCTATTTCTAATGTCTTGGTATACAGCATCACATTTTTTCTTGATTTCCTCCAAATCAGCAGCAGTTAAGAAGTCTTTAGATTCATCTTTTATCTTGGCGATGTCGATTTTAAGAGAATTGAGTTCTACCGTGGCTCTCTGGATCAGAAGTACCATCAAATCTGACGAGCACTTCGAGAGGATGGCTTCCCAATTGGCTATGAAGTCATCATCTGATGTGTAATTGCCAGGGGGCAGGAAAATCCTTATTTTTGAATAGCAGGGCAGGACTAGGCGGGGTTGGCCAGAGGAAGGTGCGCGCTGTGTTTTCCACGGCAATGTCTGCCCGGGGATTCTAACTCGCAGGGCAGCCTGCGTCCCCGTTGGAAGGAAGAGGCAATACAGGACTTTTTCAAAGTACAGTAGACTAATTAACCGTTACCCAAGGGGAATGTTGGATCATGTTGGGTAAAGATAGTTTCTGGTTGCTTGAGAGTTACTCTTAAAATAGGCCTAGCTGTGTATCCCAATACTATATAATGCTGTGTATCCCATACTATACTATACCATTAACTATCGACATAATAATCATGAAGATGTACTTACTGTCTTATAAAATTTAATTTATTTTTATGTTTAGACAGTGCGCTTTTAAAGTCAGCAAAGTCAAGTACTAAATACAGATGGAGAAAATTAGGTAGTTCTAATAATGTTTTTTCTGCATGACAAAGCATGCAGAAACATACCATGTACTGTTAAGAGGGTATAAGTCAGGTTTTTTTTGTGTGTTTCAATCATTATCTTATTCTGTTAATAAAACTATTTCTACCTAATGTTTGAGTTTGAGTTTCAAGATTTTAATGAAGTGTCCCTTATTTTTGTGAAAAATCCCGTAAATGTCCCTTATTTCTTATATCAAAAATGGCAACCCTAGTCGTGACACATTAGTGTGTCAGCAGCAGCGTGTAGGTGTATCATGCTGACATAATAAGAAACTTCTGGGTCTATGCGAAATTAACAATAAATCATATAATTCTAAAATGATAAATGAAAGCTTTTCATGAGATATGGTGTGCCCCCGTACTCTAAGTATGTGTTCATATCTCTTATAAGGGATTGGTTTAACCTCCAGTTAAACTGAATTACTGTGTCACAAAATGATGCAGGTCCAAAAACTGTGTCACCAACATTAAATGGTTGGAAAGCTCTAACCTAGATACTTGAAACTGGATAATAGCAAACAATATATCTTGACTTCACTTGTGTCAACACTTGTGTATAACATGGAATTCCACTGGAGGACCTAAAGAATCCCACAAACACTTTTTTGGGGGGGAGTGTGTGTAAGTGAAACAGTGGATATCAAATCTATGGATATATCAGGAGAAGAATGAGTAGCCTTTCAGCTAATATTGAACTGCATCGCCTATGTTCCTAGCCCAACCAATGATGAGGGTTGCGGGACAACTATACCAGACTGGCCATCTCATCACACTAGAGCAGTGTTTCTCAACCGCTGTGCCGTGGCACACTAGTGTGCCGTGAGCGATCATCAGGTGTGCCGTGGAAGAATCGACCACCCTGCCAGGAATCATCTGGGCAGCCTGTCTCTCCGTTTCTCTTTCTCTCTCTCTCTGGGGCGGCAGCAGGGCCAATCAACGCCGGCCAAGAAGCAAGCCCCGCCTCTCTAAGGGTCTCCCGCCCAGCACCACCATGTTTGTTCAGGGCGGAAGTCCCGAGGGAGGGGAGGGGCGCGGCCTCGGCTTCCTGGAGAAGCGGTTGGTTGGAGGCTGAGGAGGGGAAGGGAAGGGGCGGGCGGCGCCTTTCCCTGTGAGGTCACTTCCAGAGGAGGCGGAGAGCTTCTGGAGAGGAGCATTGGGCTTTGTTTTCCTCTCAGCTGCCTGTTTTCCCCTTCTGGCTCAGGATTCCTTCGGGCTTTGGGGCCGAGGCGGCTCCGGGGCCTCCTCCCTTTTACCTCTCCTGGTCTGGGCTCTGCCTCGGCCTCTCCTGCTCTCAGGCCTCCTTCCTTCCTTCCTTCCTTCCTTCCTTTGCGGCCTGCCTCTCGGCTTCGGAAGGGAGTGGCCTGCCCCTCCCTCCCTGCCTGAGGGAAACCCAGGTGAGCAGCGGCCTTGAAGCACCGGGTGGTGATGATAGGGCAGCGTTGGCCCAGGCGACCCAGTCCGAAGCACACGAGGTGGGATATCTATGTCCGAGGCACACAAGACAGGATATCTATGTTTTGTTCATCGAAACAGGCCCAGGTTTCACACTGAGTGTATAAATACATTTAAAAACATATTAACTATATGTATTACTGTGTTAGAGTGTCCTTTTGTGTCATTTTGGTTGGTGGTGTGTCCCAGGATTTTGTAAATGTAAAAAATGTGCCGCGGCTCAAAAAAGGTTGAAAAACACTGCACTAGAGAATGAATCCACTTTAAATCCGGTTTCTGCCTCCTGTAGAATTCTGGGGTTTGTAGTTTAGTGAGGCTGTTAAAGGCTCCTCCCTGAACTACAAACCCCAGAATTCTGCAGGAAGCAGAAACCGGGTTCAAAGTGGATTCATTCTCTAGTGCAGTGATTCTCAACCTTCCTAATGCTGTGACCCCTTAATACAGTTCCTCATGTTGTGGTGACCCCCAACCATAACATTATTTTCGTTGCTACTTAATAACTGTAATTTTGCTACTGTCATGAATCGTAATGTAAATATCTGATATGCAAGATGTATTTTCATTCACTGGACCAAATTTAGCACAAATACCCATTACACATAGATATACGTACTGGTGGGATTGGGGGGGGGGAGCAGCAGGGATTGATTTTGTGATTTGGGAATTGTAGTTGCTGGGATGTATAGTTCACCTACTATCAAAGAGCATTCTGAACCCCGCCAATGATAGAATTGGGCCAAACCTCCCACACAGAACCCCCATGACCAACAGAAAATACTGTATTTACTGATGGTCTTTGGCGACCCCTCTGACACCCCCTTGTGACCCCTCCAGGGGTCCCGACCCCCAGGTTGAGAAACAGTGCTCTAGTGTGATGAGGTCTTTGGATAGTCCACCTTCCTCAACCCCAGTCCTACCTGTCCCTCTTCCATGCTTCTACCCATGCCACCACTCCTTTTGAGTTTATATTGTCCCCAAAGCCTCCCAAATCTCTCCTTCCAGGAAGTGAGGTACATCTATTGCTCATAGCACATAATTTCTCTGCGACATCAAGGGGTCGGCAGAACCCCAATGTAACCAGAAGCGTATTATCACTGTTTTAGAAAACCGACAATATCATTACAGTCTTGTTTCCTTATGTAGTATCTTTCTGGCTTTAGAAGTTGACATGACAACAAACATATAGTGTGACGTGTGACAGTTATATAAACCAGTGTTTTTCAACCTTTTTTGAGCCGCGGCAAATTTTTTACATTTACAAAATCCTGGGGCACACCACCAACCAAAATGACACAAAATGACACTCTAACACAGTAATACATATAGTTAATATATAGTGCCGGCGCAGGGCCGTAGCAAGGATTTTGATTTGGGGGGCTGAATTTGGTTCGGGGCTGAGACTGGGTGGAAGAGGGTCTACCCTAGCAAACCTTTTGTATTGTTATCTCAATAACCCCATTAATGTGGGATATAATGAGCATGGTGATCAGATCATGATTTAAATGCACATAACAGTTTAAATAATGTACCAGTAAGGCCTTTTCGCGGACCACCCTGAGAATTTCCGGGGCTGAAGCCCCTTAGCCCCCCTGGCTACATGCCTGTGCCGGCGGGATGTCATATAACATCCATTCTCCAGCAGCTTCATTGCCTCCCAGTCGAGCACCGGATCACCTTCAAGGTGATGGTGTTAACTTTCAAGGCCTTACATAGTCTGGGGCCGATGTACCTGAGGGACCGTCTTACCCCCTACCAACCCCAGAGATCACTCCGTTCTGAAGACCTGAACCTTCTCGAAGTGCCCAGTTTCAAAACCATCCATCTGGCATCTACTCGGCGCAGGGCCTTTTCCGTGACGGCACCAACTATTTGGAACACCTTGCCAACCGAAGTTCGTGCCCTGCATGACCTGCCTTCATTTTGTAGGGCCTGTAAGACCCACCTCTTCGAGCTGGCTTTCGACTGCTGAATTTTAACCTTACTTAGTCTAGTTTAATTTTAGCTAATTTTATTTTGATGTTTTACCCTGTTTATGTTTTATGTGATTTGTGAGCCGCTCCGAGCCCTCGGGGAGTGGCGGCATACAAGAACGAATAATAAATAAATAAATAAATAAATATGTTTTTAAATGTATTTATACACTCAGTGTGAAACCTGGGCCTGTTTCGATGAACACAACCTAGATATGACTTCCTCTCACATACTTATACATGGCTATCATGTCTTCTCTCAGCCTTCTCTTCTTCAGGCTAAACATGCCCAGCTCTTCAAACCGCTCCTCATAAGGCTTGTTCTCCAGACCCTTGTGAAATTTCACACTGAGTGAAACTTGCTTCCAGTTAACTATGGATGTCATGAAGCTTTTATAGACAGTTCCTTGGGGGGGCAACTTTTAAAAAATCCAGTAAAAGAGTTTTTAAAAAACCCAAACATTTCCAAGTGGAGAGGCTCAATTTGTTTCTTGGAAACCAGTGAGTGGGTAGTCTATACGTTTTATAGATCTGTGTGGCCTCTTTCGCTGCCTCCCTCCTCCCTCCACAAAAGCAGAGCACTGGGCGGAAGTGATTGAGTTGCCGTTTTCGCGTTGGCTTGGATTTCTCGTGAGAACAGCCAAAGCTGGAAGCTCCATGTCGGTAAATTGGGCAGTGAGCGAACCTGGGAGCATCAGGAGGCTGAAGCAGCCCTGAGCGGGAGCTGGAGCCATAATGAGTCGAGGCTCCTGAAGGCTTCCTCAAGGCGGGCCTGGCCCTGGCATTCAGCGGAGCCCTTCCTTTGCCTCGGGGAGGATCTTTGGGGAGGGAAAGAGGGAGAAAGAGCTGCTAGGAGGGGGAAGAGTGCCAGTTTCCCACAGCACACCTGATGATGGCTCACAACACACCAGTGTGCCGCGGGACACTGGTTGGGAAACACTGATATAAACCACTGGAAAAATTACACACAACCCCCAAAGGTAGGAGAATATCTCTAGCCAATATTATCTTCAGTACAGCCTATTGACTGAAGAGCTTTCAGTTCAGTCCAGATCTACCTCAAAGAGATGAGCCAGCACCCTGAGTATGTGTGGTCTTGATTTACTCCAGAAAAACTTAGTTCCAACCAGTAGCTACACAGAAAGCACACTATTAATTTGCTCTGAAATGTATCCCACTATAGTGAGAGTTACTTCTGTTCAAATTATAATTATTTCTAAATAATTGAATATTATTATCTATCTGTCTATCTAAAAGTAAATATATGTTTGTTTGTCTGCTTGTACCGTAAAGGCTGTTGCTGAGTGAAGTGGCTCTCTGTGATGTTACTGGGAAAGAAAGGTGACATATGTATGAGTGGAAGGGAGGAAAGAAAGAGGGAAAGAAAGGAAAGGAAGAAAAAGGAGGGAAGAAAGGAAGAGAAGCAAAAGAGAAAAAAGATAGGAGGAGAGGGAAGGAAGGAAAGAGAAATAAGGAAGGAAAGCAGGGGTGCAACGGCCTCTCTGGATATATTCACTAATATAACTGTTAAACATTCATATTAATATTGAGTAGAATATGAATATCTCTCTCGGCTTTACTTCGCGAACGAAGATTCTTAGGAAGGACTCATCCCATGCTTTTTACAAGTGCGTTGATGACTAAAAAGGCCAATCTGAGATAGGCAAGTTCGGTTGCAGAAAGCACAGCAGAAAGTCTCCTTGGGTGATGCTGTTTCCAAGTTGCGGTTCTTTTTGTGTTGTCGTTTATCTTCGAGACCCGTTCGGTATGTCTTCTCGAAAGAGGCCGCAGCATTGTGGATAGTGCATCTCCATGCCTCCCGATGTGAGGCCAGGGTGGACCATTGTTGGTGATCAATCTAGCCGAGCCTGAGATGTTGTTTCAGGGAGTCCTTATATCTCTTTTTGGGGGCGCCTCTCTTGCGCTGACCCATGGCGAGTTCACCATAGAGTAGTATCTTTGGGAGGCGGTGGTCCCCCATCCTAGAGACGTGCCCTGCCCAGCGCAGCTGTGTTCCCAATAGCATGGCCTCAATGCTGGTGATCCCTGCTTGCTCAAGGACAGCAACATTTGTCACATAGTCGGACCAGTGTATATTTAGGATTGTGCGAAGCCAGCGCTGATGAAAGCGTTCAAGGTGTTGTAGGTGTTGGCGATAAGTGACCTATGTTTCAGACCCATAGAGGAGAATAGACAGTACGATAGCTCTGTACACACTGATTTTGGTGCTTTGCCTCAGGTGCTTGTTGCTCCAGACTCTTTTGTGAAGCCTTCCAAATGCACTGTATGCCTTTGCTAATCTGTGATCTATCTCTTTATCAATCTTGGCGTGTGAAGAGATGATGCTTCCCAGGTAGGTGAACTGCTGAACGGACTTAAGCACAGATTTGCCTATGCTGACGTGGGGATGATGGTGTTCTTCCTGTGGTGCGGGCTGGTAGAGAACTTCCATTTTCTTCAGGCTGACTTCCAGCCCAAACGGCTCTGCAGCGATTGCAAAGCAGGATGTGAGGCGCTGCAGAGTAGAATATGAATATAAGTATTGAATATAACTAAATACTCAATATGGTACTGTTTCATTATCCAGGCGGAGGCCAAAAGAGGGCCTAGACAAAGAAGGGCAGTCCATTTTATGGGTTGGGGAAGTTGAAGGAGGAAAACCATTTCCCCCATTTTAGCTGGTTACCCCCCTCCCCCCCCCCTGTTTCCTATATCATAAATATGATGGTTATTTTAACAAAGGCGACATGGGTGGGAGAAATAATAGGAAAACAGGGGGATATGGTTTTACTCCTTCAACACCGCCCCCTCCCCCACTGGTAAAATTGACATTCCGTCTCTGTCTAGCTCAGTGTTTCTCAACCTTCCTAATGCCGTGATCCCTTAACACAGTTTATCAAGTTGTGGTGACCCCCCAACCATACAATTATTTTTGTTGCTACTTCATAACTGTAGTTTTGCTCCTCTTATGAATCATAATGTAAATATCTGATATGCAGGATGGATTTTCATTCACTGGATCAAATTTGGCACAAATACCCAATATGCCCAAATTTGAATACTGGTAGGGTTGGGGGGGTTGATTTTGTCATTTGGGAGTTTCAGTTGCTGGGATTTATAGTTCACCTATAATCAAAGAGCATTTTTAAGTCCACCAATGATGAAATTGAACCAAACTTGGAACACAGAACTCCCAAGACCAAAAGAAAATACTGGAAGTGTTTGTTGGGCATTGACCTTGAGTTTTGGAGTTGTGGTTCACCTACACCCAGAAAGCATTGTGGACTCAAACAATGATAGATTTGTATCAAACTATGCCCAAATGTGAACACTGGTGGAGTTTGGAGATAATAGACCTTGACATTTGGGAGTTGTAGTTGTTGGGATTTATAGTTCATCTACAATCAAAGAGCATTTTGAACCCCACCAAGGATAGAATTGGGACAAACTTCCCATACAAGAACCCCCATGCCTTGAAGGGACTCGCTGGTACAAGCCTCCCTCCAGCCTCGCATGCTCTCCCTCGCCCGCACACGTAGCCCACACTGCCATTCACCAAGCACACCTGCTCTCCCCTCCCTGCTTGGAGTCTCAGAAACAGCCCTCCATTGGGTACCAATGGAGCTTTAGAAGCAAACCCAGTGGATACGAAAGGCCCACTGTATTATCATTATTATTATTCTAGATTTATTTGTACATAACAACGCAGCACACATGCATATTAAGTTCAAGTGTCTGGGATTTGTCTCTGAATATCGGGCTCTTCCCAAGGGCCTAGGCCAGTGATTCTCAACCTGTGAGTCCCCAGATGTTTTGGCCTTCATAGAATCATAGAGTTGGAAGAGATCTCATGAGCCATCCAGTCCAACCCCCTGCCAAGAAGCAGGAAAATCATACTCAAAGCATCCCCGACAGATGGCCATCCAGCCTCTGCTTAAAAGCCCCCAAAGAAGTCCACCACACTCCGGGGCAGAGAGTTCCACTGCTGAACAGCTCTCACAGTCACAGTACCTAATGTTCAGGTGGAATCTCTTTTCTTCTAGTTTGAAGCCATTGCTGTTTTTAATCTGCTTTGTTGCATTTTTTGATATGTTGTTGTTCTGTTCTTGTATGCAGCATTGAATTGTTCCCTTTGGTGAGCCGCCCTGAGTCCCCCTTCGGGGGTAGAGAAGGGCAGGTTAGAAATGAAATGAAATAAATAAATAAATTGTTCCGCGTCCTAGTCTACAAGGCAGCAGAAAACAAGGTTGCCCCCTCCTCCCTATGACTTCCTCTCACATATTTATACATGGCCCTGGTCATGTCTCCTCTCAGCCTTCTCTTCTTCAGTTTAAACATGCCCAGCTTTTTAAGCCACTCCTCATAGGGCTTGTTTTCCAGACCCTTGATCATATCAGCCGCCCTCCTCTGGACACATTCCAACTTGTCAATATCTCCCTTCAATTGTGGTGCCCAGAATTAGACATAGTATTCCAGATCTGGTCTAACCAAGGCAGAATAGAGGGGTAGCATGACTTCCCTGGATCTAGACACTATAGTCTTATTGATGTGTGCCAAAATCCCATTGGCTTTTTTTGTTGTTGTTATTATTATTATTACACTGTACATTGACATAGTGAAATTGCCCAAATTAAAGCACAGGACCTAAGGTCCCAATAATTATCAAACAATCAAGTAACAATAAAGCCCCCAATAGGGTTACCATGCTGGGAAGGAATATAGAGTCCAATCTATAGTCCATAAATCAAAAGTATTTCTTTATATATATATACTCCAAGTGCCAAAATAAACAATCCGTCACTGATGTGAATTAAAGGTGTAGGCACTTTCGTGATAAACGGTTGCAAATCAATAATCCATACACGATATATGCAATTCTTTCTGAAACACCAAAGTCCAATCCCACGAGCCCGGGAATCCAATCTCACGACAGTTCGATGTATAGGGTACCGAGGGTGGCAAAGACAATTAGGTAGGATATACACAGCCGACAAGGACCATTAATTGAGGAATCCTCTTTCTCAAGGCTTAGTGTTATCCATATTATCAGTTCCCATTGAAAGGTACCCAAACGGCATTCAGTAATTCTATAGTACAAGGGCCAATCCCGATGTCACTTTGGTGTTTCCAGAAAGAATTGCATATATCGTGTATGGATTATTGATTTGCAACCGTTTATCACGAAAGTGCCTACACCTTTAATTCACATCAGTGACGGATTGTTTATTTTGGCACTTGGGGTGTGTGTGTGTATATATATACACACACACATATATACTAGCTGTACCCGGCACGCGTTGCTGTGCCCTATTTAGGAGATGCGAGATGTAAGGGTTGGAAATGATGTTACTTACGGTCTTGGTGGGGTCATGTAGGCATGAATTGCGCACTTTCTATGTGTGCTCCAAATGATGTCATCTGGAAGCATGAGTTGTATTGTCTTATATAGCGGAGGAAGTGTTTTGATTCTGGAGTGTCTCCACTCAGCAAAGTCTGTAGTGGTTGTGGAGGAGTGGCAAGTGGTGGTAGAGAGACTTTACTGGCTAGGCAGCACATTCCTGGTGTTTCTGCTGGGTATTTCAGGGCTTTGCAGTGTGTGCAGATGTGCGTTAGGGTGCCAATGTCGGCCTCTGGCACCATGCTGTAGTCTTCTGCAGTGTTGTATCTGAAGGCTAGGCGGTGGAATTGGTTGTGGTGTTTTTGAAGTTTGTTTTCTGTGTTGCGACGTCGTGTTTCTGCGCTCCTTGCGCGCTGCTGTTGTGTTGCATTTCTGCGTCTTTGTTGTTCCTGGCTGCGCGCTTCTTCTTGTCGTGCAGTTCTTTGCATTTGGTTCTCAGCTGTGCGTCGTGCAGTGACCTGTTGTCTGTGTCTCTGCTGCGCAGTGTGTTTCTGTTCTGGCATTTGTTCTGCCCTTTTTTGTTTGATGTATGTAGCGCTGTGAGTGTGTCGTCCGATGCTGTTATTTTTATAAGGCATGGCTTGTCTTTTGGGTCAGTTTATGTCTGTGTGGAAGGAAGGAATGGTTTTAGTTTGTGGTGTTTGTAGGTGTTGTGTGTACGGGGTCCCGTAAGGTTGGTGGGATGGGTTGTGATTGGAAGTTGTGTTGTGTTGTGTGGGTAGGAATTTGCTAGAGAATTGCTCCTCAGAGTTTGGTTTTGGCAGTTTAACCCTCAAACACCAACTGAAATCTCTCAGCATTCTATCCTAGCCTTGGATGGCTCTTGCCAGCGTTGCTATGGTTACAGCAGTTATGCAAATCCGCCCTTATTGGCAGCCAATCATGTTGTTCAGAATGTAGAGGCTGGGTGAGTCTTTGGCTGCCCCGGAGGATGCTGGTAAATGTAGTTTTATTTTTATTTGTTGTTTTGGGGCCTTTTAGGTTTTGGGGGAAAGTTTCTTTGCTACAAACGTACCTTGCTTGAGGCCTATTTCTGTTGGCAAGTATTGTGTTTCTGCGTTGTATGGTTTCTTTGTTTGAGGTATACATCACATGACGTGAACCCATGTATATTATATATATATATATATATATATATATATATATCTGTATCTGTATACCTTTATAAAACGGAATGTTTGTGTGTATGTGTGTATGTGTGTATGCGGAGGGCGGAAGGGCGGATATGTGGCAGCTATTTGCATAAAGTCCTTTGATTGGACAGCCTCGCCACTCCAAAATTCTAAGGCACCAGACAGAGGGCATTGATAGCCACTGATTAGCCAGCAACCCAGAATCCAGGCCTCTACATTCAAACAACAGGATTTCTTCCCACTGAGGGGAAAAAAAGCCAGCAACCCAGAATCCAGGCCTCTACATTCAAACAACAGGATTTCTTCCCACTGAGGGGAAAAAAGCCAGCAACCCAGAATCCAGGCCTCTACATTCAAACAACAGGATTTCTTCCCACTGAGGGGGAAAAATGCACCATCAACATTCCCTCCCCACTTGGCTCTGTGAAAACAAAATGGATTCCTGTATTCTCCTCCCCCTCAGCTTTTAGAAAACGGCTGCCTGCCATGCACCCTTTTAAAGTTACCAATAGCAGGCCATAACATTACAGGCCCCAAAATAGAGTTTAGAGCAGGATGGCCGACGAATGATGGGATTTGCATCCCAATTCACTTCCCAGAAAACATTGTAGCCCCTACAAATCCCCTTCTCCCAGATAGGCCCAAAAGAGGCATCCATCTTCCCTCTTCAACACAGTGTCAGAGAAAGGCAGCTTCTGACAGGATCTTTAGAACAGGCACTGTCACTCTGCAAGGTAAGGTCCCTACTTCACTAAAAGACACAAGAGAAAACAATAAATACCTTTCTCTAATGCCTTTTAATGCTTATATAAATAATTCTGGCCCAAAGCCCTCACCCAGCCTCATTGACCTTACTGCTAATTCCATGCAGGCCTTTTCCATTTTTTTTACTCCTTTCTGTTTTACACCGGTATACTTTCACAGGCCAGGGCGGATATGTGGCAGCCACTTTCACAGGCCAGGGCGGATATATGGCAGCCACTTTCACAGGCCAGGGCGGATATATGGCAGCCACTTTCACAGGCCAGGGCGGATATGTGGCAGCCACTTTCACAGGCCAGGGCGGATATGTGGCAGCCACTTTCACAGGCCAGGGCGGATATATGGCAGCCACTTTCACAGGCCACACAGCGACCAGCGCGGGTGATGGACCTGCACCAAACTTGGTACACATAACCCCCCTATGACATGACCCACGTATTATGGGATTTGTAGTACTTTCCAACACTTTGGTTCCCACAGACCACTGAGGCCACCAAAAAGGACCAATACAGACCACACTCAGCACACACAGCCCCCATGACCCACTCTACGTCCTGGTGCAGTTCGGAGGAGGGTGGGCCATGGATGATGGGACTTGAAGTGCCTCTACTCACTTCCCAAGTCCGCTGCAACCCTCATCCAATCACTGATCGAGACCAAACTTGCCATACATAACCCTCATGACTGCCTTCACGTCCTGGTGAGGTTTGGGGGAGGACTGACAATGGATGATGGGATTTGTAGTACTTTTACACCCCTCTGTTCCCACAGACCACAGTGGCCCCCAACAAACACCGAGAAAGTCCACACTTGGCACACAGAGCCCCAGTGACCCACTCTACATCCTACTGAAGTTTGGAGGGGGACAGAACATGGATGATGGGACTTGCAGTACCTTCCCTCACTTCCCAATCCTGCTACAAACCTAATCCAATGACTGATCAACACCAAATCTGGCACACAGAGCCCTCATGACCCACTCTACAGCCTGGTGCAGTTTACTGTGAGACGGACCACGGATGATGGGACTTGAAGTACCTTCACTCACTTCCGAAAAACAATGCATCCTCATCCATTCACCTTTACAGACCAAACTTAGCACACAGAGCCCCCATTACCCAATCTACATCCTACTACACTTTGGGGGGGGGGGAACGGGACACACAGAGATGATGGGACTTGCACTACCTTCAGTAATTTCATGATACCACTGCAACTCCCAATAATGATGGATCAAGACTAAACTTGGCACACAGAGCCCCCATGACCCACTCTACATCCTGCTGCACTTCTCAAATGACCCGGGCAGGGCCGGGTCCCCAAGCTAGTATATATATAAAAAGAAAGACTTTTGATTTGTGGACTTTAGATTGGACTCTATATTCATTCCCAGCACGGTAACCCCATTGGGGGCTTTAATTGTTACTTGATTGTTTGATAATTACTGGGACCTTAGGTCCTGTGCTTTAATTTGTGTATTTGGCACTCCCCTGTTGCAGTGTTTATGTTTACATAGTGAAATTGCCCCCCTGAAATGGCCCAATGAGGAGGCATTCTGTTAGCATGATTCCTTCAGCCTTGCCAGCCTTGCCAGTGGCCCCAAGCAAAGCCTCCACTTCCCATCCCAGCGCCCAAGAAGGACATGGCTCCTCTCTGGCTTCAGTGACGTCACCCCCTGGGCTCTTCCATCATCCCCCCCTCCTCTGTTTCCCCTCTCTTTCCCCCCTCCCCCTTGAGCCCCGCCCTCCGAGGCTGTTCCAGATAAAGGGCTCCTCCTCCCGCCGGTCCCAACCTCCCCGGCGCGCTGCGGCGTCGCCCGCGCTTTTTCCCCAAGCAAAGATGGAAGTCGTCAA